>BLXT01000501.1:1179745-1190091 GCA_019648995.1 Plakobranchus ocellatus | reverse complement strand
GGAATTCACGGATAGAGAGACCAAGGCAAACAAAGGCTTGCGCCTCAACGATCGGGGGGAACAAAAGGGCAAGGCAACGCATTTTCTGAGACTAGAGGGGAAAAGAAAGCAGGAAGGGTAGACCTAAATCTAGGTCTGGATAATATATACATACACATAATTTGTGCATAATATATCTAGATTGAGCTGTAATAATATTTAAAGAAAAATTGTTTGGATAAACTATTCTAGATGTAAGTTCGATTTAACAAAAATCTTGACATTTTGATGCAAGTTGCACTAAATTTGTTTTTCACATAGCTGATCATTGAATTCGCTCGAGGGCTCCCCAATGTATGTAACATCTAGCATATTTTTAAATTAATGCATGCTCTAAAAAAAAAAAAGATTTAAGACAGCAGTCTAAATATTTTATTTACAAACATAATGTTCAATTTAGAAATGGAAAGAGTATAGAACGGCATGAGTTTCACCTAACTTCAATCTTGTTGAGTTTTGTATTAAAAAGTAAATGTGACTTTTGCAATTTACACCCTATAGAGGATGCAATTAATTCTAGCGAGATAATGACCTTTTTTTTAAGTTTCTTGTTCTTTGTTTAAAAGGGTATATCAAATTTTGAAAACATGATGTCTATATCTACTGGAGGATTTTTTTTTTTTCATTGAAATTTACCATGTTTGTTCTTCCTGTGACTACAGTGCATAAAATTGTTTCATCATTTAATGATGAAGCGCTAGATCTGTATTACGAAAGTGCTTAGGCCTGGCCTCTGTGGGAACTCTCTCATGCAGAAAGTAACCATCGCACCTGTTGAGTCATCCCTGACGCTGCAAGCGCGCGAGTGGGCTGGAGCTGGTTGTCAGAGCTGAGCCTGACGATCGTGTAGGCCACCACTAAGGAAAAGAGCACAAGCAGTCGCAACAGGACAGAGGTTCGAAACCACATGGACAGCCTCATCACACCACACAACTGGGGATCAGAAGGGAAAGAAACAGCAATCGGCTTATTTTTAGTTACAAATAGACATAAGTTTATCGTTAGATTGTGATCGAATTATTATGGTACCTTTTATCATTTCAAAGATTTAAAGCTTTTAAATTAGTAATACTTGGTCATGATTCTTGATCTTTTAAACCAATATAATAAACTAATCTTAAGAAATCTGAAGGATATTATTGGTATGGAAGCAGATGAAGAAAATCTAAATATTTTCTGGTATGCAGAACATACGGTATTAATAGAGGAATCTGGTGAACTACTTCAAACACTATTGGGTTCTACTTTTTTTAGAAGGGCCTATTTTTAAATGCGTAAAAAATATAAAAACGGAATGGATGGTAATCTTAAAGAAATCATCTAACACCAAATGCAATCTCGCACTTAAAGGAAAAAAAGTTTCAATATCTTATTACCTGATAAAATCAGACGGTAGATGCACAAGTGAGATAAGTAAAAAAATAGCCATGGCGAGAGATACATGCAAAAAAACCACCAAAATATGCAAACATAAACATGTCAATGGAAACCAAAATGATGGTAATGTATAGCCAGCACTGACATATGGAAGTGAGTGGTGGACTATAAACAAGGAAACAGAGAGAAAAATGGAAGCAGTGGATATGTGGTTTATCAGAAGAATGATGCAGACATGTCATGTAAATCAAGATGGTTGAGAAAGTAAACAGATCAAAGTATCAACTCTGATTGAAATAGGCCTATATACATCTGACTAGGCACAGCTCAAATCTAAAATCACAAACAAATAAAATGAAATTCAGATCGATCTAAGGGGAAACTCATCTAAACAAAAGCAAACAAATAAGACAAATTTCTAATTCATATATATATATATATATAATATACATATTTATGTAAATATATAAGTAGGCCTAAACATATATTAAATCTAGATCTTTAAACCTGAACGTAATATGATCATAGTACCAGTATATCAAAGAAATGTAAGAATTGAAGCTCTTATCCATAGTCATGACTCAACAGATTGAATGGGTATCATTAGAATGATTTTCCTTTCGTGAATGTCAACGATGTTTTAATCCAGCTTTTTTCTATGATCTAGAAACCGAACTTCCATATTATCTAAAACTGATATATTTTGAATGTTGTATTTGAGAATAATTGTAAAATGGAGATCGTTTAATCAAATTATAGGGCTAGAGATAAAAATAAGAAAAACCGAAAAACACAGTAACTTCGCCGAAATCTGCCGCCTTTCAGTCTGCAATGTGATATCCTCACGACTATGCTGTCACATGACTCACCTTCAAGGAGGTGCGTCTGGCTTGAGTCTACAGTGCGCCTACTAAAGACTCTTCATAAAGATTGTTCTCTCGTCGGCAAAGAATCAGACAGCGAGATAAACGTTATATTACATGATTTCGAAAGACTAGTATTACCATGAGTCAATAAAATCGCATCCTTTTTAATAATGAAATGAAATGGATGCCTATGCTTGTAGATGTAGGTAATGGTATGCATGAACGCATTGTAAACATACACCTGTGTATTTCATTATGAATGCATGTGTCGCAAAAATAAACCTACTACGAATACTTGAGTACAACAGTAATAATGTATATGTATCTTTCTGTGCGTCAGCTTTTTATTTTGTCTTTCTGTCTGTCTTTAAATCTGTCTGTGTATTTGTCTGCCAGTCTACCTACATTAATGTATGTATGCATCTTTGTTGCAACATGCTCCGAAGTCGTGATACAGTTTTGTATTACATTTTTTGTGTGTTAATCTTCAGGATGGAAGTGGCTCTGTTAGAGGTGTTTAATGATCAGCCTCACGATTTTATGAGATCTTTTCTATTATGAGTTTATGATTTTGTATATTAACCACACTAAACTGGAGACTGCATTCCACAGATGCGTATGGCATCTTTTTAAATAATCTCAAGTTTCCTGTATTAAAATAATGCCGATTATATTTTCCACTATAATGCTTTTTCCGTATACATAAATTGTTATTTAAGTTTTTAACCGTTATGTTCTCCCTTTTCTCTTTATATTTAAAAGATCTGTTTTTTTTGTTTTTAAAGTCAAAAGATCAGCTTCTTTTTTGCTTTTCTAATCGCTCTTCAAAATTACAGCGGTACTCTTCTCAGAGAAAAGGGATGTTTCTCACGCAAATCCACACCTAGTCTAGCTATTGAGCTGTATAACTTTACATGTAATTAGCATCAATCTTTGCATACAGTTAGGAAGACCGAAAAGTAGTTCTTAAGTATTATATCTTTGGTCGATTGAACTCATAGAAAAGGCGATTATTTGAATGTCAACATTTATCGATCGATAAGGAATGAAGATCTGAAATTATTCTAAACGATGATGGATAACTCAGAATTCACTAGCACTGTCGAGCCATTGATTCGAAACTTTTGAGTTGTGCATACAATGTGCTTATCCTTGATACTATGGGAAAAAAATGTAATATTGAGTCCGATGATTTATTAAAATGTTGGATAGTGGCGAAAATGCAAATTTCTCTTTCCTTTGACAAATTGTTTGAAAAAAGGTAAAAATAAAACAATAAATAAGAAATCAGCATCAAACTGCCCCAATTGTACGTTCTACGTTTTTTTTTTAAATGCGCGTTTATATTCAAAGAAAAGGGTGCATCTACTTTTCTTTTTAAATAACTGTGCCTATGACCTTTAAATTAGCCTGTTAGCCTACGTTCAGGTCTTGCGAGAGAATGTAAAATTGTATAGGTCAGGAAGATAATTATGCGCACCGAAAAATAGAAACATAATAACGATAAACAGGTGAAGAAAGAAAAACTTCTGAAGGCCAAATTATATCAGAAAATTGTTGAGGTGAGACAAAGACAGAAACACACACACACACACACACACACTCACACATACATATATACCTTTTCTTATTATTATGGAGCTAAGCTCAAACGTGGGGCGTCAATAAAATCCACAAAATTATAATATGTTACTATACATCATGCCATTTTATGTGGGCAAATTTGAAAATCCCAAAACTGTTTAACGGATTTACAAAACAACATTTTATTACTCTATTTTAATCTTATTAAGCTGGCGAAACAAAATATCTTAGGTAGATATTTTAATAACAATAATGTTCCGGAACTTTGTAAGCTGCAAGTCAAAGCTAAAAGGAAAAAACAGCATTAAATGTTTGGTGCGCAATTTTCGTTTTCCTGAGAGTATGTGACGCGTTCCGTCAAACCGGGGCATAAGGTACCCTAGCCTATTTTAAGATATTGCTATGTAAAGTTAATACACTATTTTTTTTTTTAGCTAAATTTTTTTATTGCATATTCTGATCCTAAAGGCATTAGTCTTGAGGTTTATTATAAAAAAAAATAACAATATTTTTGCATTTGAAAATACTCTTAATACGGCATTTCTTTGACTAAGATCTAATCATTAAACGATAATTATGCAAAACATGACATTTTTTTACACCATGATTTTGGTCATTAATCAACAAGCCATACTGGCCTTGTTTGGTATCACTGTAATCGGGAAAACTTGAACTTTCTTAATAGCATTGTTTTCAATATTTAAAATAATTTCTATCCATCTCTTCTATAACAAAATCTGTGAAAAAAATAGCGTCCCTTTATAGCAACCGAGGGGAACCCTCTTATTCCAGTCAAATGAGTGGCTGAGAACGGTCACATGACTTACCGTTGCTTCAAAATGGCGTCTTTACAAATCATCATTTGAGATGCTTTGAACTCTGCGAAAAGCTCGAATTTAGCACATGTTGTGTACGAAGACCGTCTACTAAGCTTAATAGAAGAATATTTAATGGGAAAGGAAGAGGAGGAGGAAATAAAGTCAGATCAAGGGCAACTGTAAGAAAATTTAATTAAATAGATCTACACAAGAGGCAGAGGGAGGGGGCGGAGCTAGCAGAGGACGAATCATCAACATCTAGCAGTAGTAGAATACTTGAAATAGAATCAGAGGAAGAAAGCAGCGGTGATGAAGATATTGATTTAGTTGTGGATTTAGAGAGAAATGTAGAATTAGATGAAGAACATTTTTTAGAGCGTAATTCTGAGTTAGAAAAATTAGAAATATTTGTTTGTGACTGCAAGCTGAAACTGGCATCAGAAGAGACAGGATGTAATAACCATTTTACAGCTGATTGGATTTTAAATGGAAGGCTCGCCATTTCTGAGCTGTCAAAAGTTAAGAACGATTCAAATTTTTTTTCATTAACTAAATAGATCCTCTAGATTGGTAAAGCTAAATTGACAAAAACTCAGATCTTCAAGACAACCAAAGAAGTGCTTAGTTCTGAATCTGTATCAATAGATCCAGATCTAGAGAGGCGCTAAGTAAAAAGTGTAGACAGAAATTTTTAAGAATCAAATTACTCACATCTCTTAATATATATTTATTTGTTTGAAAATTTGACTGTATCCAAATCGGTACAGGATTAGCGGGAGAGGGGAGAAAACTCGAAAGAAGCCAGTGCATTAATTTTTTCTCTGGTGCAAAAGCACATCTGACTTGCATTTAACTTCCCATGGAGTTTTAAAATGTAGAAACTATTTAATATAATTATGGTTCATGATTTTTTTAAGCTTTCAAGTAAACATTAACACAACAAAAAATGGTTTTGTAGAGCGTCAAATTTTTTTGTGTTACTATAAATATAAAAAACAATTTGAAGGTCTTGGATAATTATTTTAAGTGTACCAGCCATAAAACAGCGAGAGCATAACTTTTACTTATTTATTTATTTATTTATTTATTTATTTATTTATTTATTTATTTATTTATTTTTGCCTGTAAATGATAAATAGATTTATTGTGAGTAGATATTACCAAATTACCCTATTCTTTACATCCGACGTAGAAGCAAAAGATGACTCTATCAAGGGTCTGCTTGATTCACCTGGAGTGGCGGATTCTCTTTTATTTTTATTCATTTTTCATAAAATATCAACGACACTTTTTAGCGTTACTCAGCAAACACTATAATATGTAGTTTGCTACTTTGAATGCTTTATAAACTCATCATAAGTAATATATAATTATAAAAAAGGAAGACTTGGAAAAAGTTCTACCCTGTGTAGTTATGATAAAATTGAAAATAAAAAATGTTTTCGATTTCCTAAGTTTCACGAAGAATGCCTATTTCCTGAAGATAGAGAGATATAGATAAACTATTTAATAATTCTTTTTTTTTTGAAAAATCGTTTTGTGTGAAATAAATTTGTCCTTTGCAGATGTAACATTTGCATGCACAGACTTTTGAAGAATCTCTAAATTTCTCTAACAGTGTATAAAACCCAATACAATTGTCACCTGTCAATTCTATTATCTCTAAATTACAACAATAGTCCATAAACCCAATAAAATGGTCATCCTTGATGAGTGCTCTGTTACGAAAGAGACGTACACAGACTAGAACAAAATCGAATACAAACAAAAAGTCTCAAGCGATCTCTGTCACAGGATTTTTCGAACTGCAATTATTTTCAAAATTGGGAGAACAAAAAGTTTTTTTGGAGTGCGACCTCGATTTTTGCTTGCTCTTTTTTTTCTGCTTCTCCTGCCCCTCTCTCATTCTCTCTCCTCTCTCTCTCTTTCTCTCTCTCTCTCTCTCTCTCTCTCTCTCTCTCTCCCCACCACCTACCCCATATTCCCCTCGTTTTTATCTTTTTTTGTTTTAACTATAAAGATATTTTCATTCAATATTCACAACTGAACAATTTATTTTTTGTAGTGCCCCCCTCTTTATCTTACTCTCTCTTCCTCTCTCCCTCTCTCTGTCCTCTGATTCTCCTTGGTTTTGCTCCTCTTTGTCCTTTTTTTTGTTTTCATTAAGAAGATGAATTTAAATAATTCTTATTCTCTCTCTCTCTCTCTCTCTCTCTCTCTCTCTCTCTCTCTCTCTCTCTCTCTCTTGCTTTCTGACCTTTGATTCTGTAACAAATTATTTGCTTTTTTTTACTCGTGTTCATTTTCAATATTTTAAATCGATTTCTTGTCTGTTACACAGGTGCAGGTAATTATAACGTATGCCACAGTATATAAATGTGGGGCAACTGGTATTCAACACAAATACACACATATACACAAAGAAACATATTATACTTTGGAAAAAGGTGAAATAGGAGGCCCAAGTAATCATTAGATACATTTCTGCAGTCATGAAAAAATATAAACATTACTTTGTCAGAAAAGAGAGCTGAGATGTGCGGGGAAAAGAAGGCGAGAAGAGACAGAAATAGAAAAAAAAAGAAAGAAAAAAACAGGGTGAGAATGAGTGTGAGAGAGAGAAAGAAAGGCAGAGAGTGAGAGAGAGTGAGAAAGAGAGAGAGAGAGAGAGAGAGAGAGAGATGGAGAGAGAGAGAGAGAGATAACTACGCTTCAATGCAAATATAATTATTATTAAAAGAATTAGTGGTTATTATGTCACAACGGCAATGGTCTATTATTATTGATTTTTTTTTACAGAAATGATCATAGATACAATTATTTAAGGACTGAAGTTAAGCCTTGAGCAACTAAAACACAAGAATATTATCAGTGAGCATAGATAAATGTTTTTTTCAAACAGGGCTCCCTCTTACCAATAATATCTGACCTCAGCGTCGGTTATGAATGGCTTGATTGAATACCCCCTGCCTAAGGAGGAATAGGGGGAACTATCAGAACTTGTCGCGCTTAGGCTGGCATCGGATATGTTCTATAAAAAGATTTTTCTTATACGTGAAATATATCTAGAGTTAATTTGTTTCCCAATCACCTGTTGGCTTTATAAAAATTGCTTTTGCCAAAATATTACCGACAGTTTGAGGGATAGGTTCGTGGAGATAAGCCATCCTGTTTTTTTTTTTTTTTTTTTCGTCTTAAATATATTATGTATGAAAAAGTCACTCGTCTTATCAGATGGTTGCCGAAAAAATCAGATTTTGGACTGTGAGATTACTGGGAGTTTTAAATGACATCAAAATCTACAGCGTGAAATTATGCAGCGAATCGCATTCTTTTGTAGGAAACAGTAAGCATAAAGGCTGAACAGGCAGAATTAGTCGGTGACCAAATTATGATCATCCATCGGGATGGACTATTAGGGGAACAAGAATTTAGCCCAAATGGCATTAATGCAAATGAACACGTACATATGTAATTGCTTATGCATTTGTAAAGAAAGAGAGAGAGAGAGAGAGAGAGAGAGAGAGAGAGAGAAGGAGAGATAAAGAGATAGAAAAAGGGGGAAGGAGCGTCAGAGAAAGAGGGAGAGCACACAGATAAAGATATATAGAGAGAGGAGAGAGAAGAGAGAGGGGAAAGAGGAGAGAGAGAGAGAGAGAGAGAGAGAGAGAGAGAGAGAGAGAGAGATGAAAGCTATGTAAAATAAGAAGAACTATTGTTTCTGCGTATCCTCAAGACTCTTAGCATACTAACCGGGCATACACGTGTATAAATGTAGAGGTAGTAGTGAGGCAATCGGTAGGATGCAGGGCTATTTTACAAAGGGTAGACTGTTCATCCCTTGCAGCCTGAGCAATCGTTTGTCACTCAGCATTAGTTGGGTACCTAGCTCTCATAAGATTCGGAGAAAAGGAAAAGCACACCTTCGCCCGCCCCCTCCAAACACTCACAAATATACATTAAGAAAAAAAAAAAAAAAAGGACCCCTCTCCAGCAATCTACATGGTTCCGCGATTCACGTTCACTTTAGTTTTACCTAAAGTAGGAGCGATGGTCAGAATCATTTTTTTTTAAAATTGATCCTTAGTTCATTGTTACTTGTTACAAAAACCCAATCCTCGCTTGAAGGCCCGTATGATACCAAGTTACATAATCTTAATTTTTTTTTTTTTAAGTTGAACATTAATTTTTTTTTAAGACAATGCTCATTCTAAAACTTATCTTATTTTGATTTAAAGGTATTCTTGCAATGAGTGAAATAAAAGTATTTTTAATTTTTTTTCCTCTTCACAAAATTGATTTCGGAGAATAGGTTCAAAGGTTTTCATGCCCAAAATATTATTTTTTTACCAAATCTTTAAAAGAAAACATCTAAGTAAACATTACGATTTAACATGGTGAATTTCCCTTAACTTTGCAGCCTGCCGAAGAGATTTCTATACTAAATCTGTTTATAAAGTTAAACTTCAGGTCTTACGCACATGCTTGCAAAATCGTTTATGCTGTAACTGTTTCTGCGATGCGAGAATTTGTTGCCAAGGATAATCAATTAACGCGGTAAAGAACTACTAAAAAACGTCGGAGTAACCAATAAAAATTTAAGAAGCAGCTTTAATCCTTCCAACAGCATGTACTTTCCAGTTGAAGTTGTGCATAGTTAGGGCGTTAAAATAGTAAAAGAAATTAATTGCACTTGCTGCTATTATTTAGCTTTTTTTGCCATTTCTTTGAGGCTTTCTTAAGGACTATATTTTTGAGTAAAATTTTGACCAGGAGTAATATAAATGTAATACCTCTTATTTTTGCCCTGAGAGCAAGTGTATCCAGTGAAAAGTTCGAAGTAAAAGCCACGACAGAATGGTCCTTGCAAATTTTAGGAGCAGTTCGCTAATTACTGTGTCACCGAAGCCTGGTTTGGTTCTAGTTGTTCTACCTCTTTATATGAGAGAAAAAAATAGCTAAAGAAGTAGCTATTTTTAGTATTTTATTATCATTTGAATGTTCTATCTACATAAGGGTTTAAACAAGAACATTAACAGTTTTCTTTATGTCTGACAAAAATCCATAAATTTTGTTTTTCCCGTGAAACACATTCCTGACACATTCCTTAAAAAGATTTTTAAAAATCATTCTGAGTTGTATAGCAATTTTTATTGTTTAAACATGACTGGGTTTATTCTAGAGCAGTTTTACACTGTTAAAGTTTAGGGTTGGACAAACATTCCTCTCCAAGTGTGGAATCTTAATGACAAAGCACTTCAAGTAAGTTTTACGTGAACGCATTGAAGATAAATAGACTCAATTCTGTGAGAGAAAAATGTTTTCGAAATGAGCTCAATTTGTTCTTTCTACGTGCTGAGATACAATTGATATGAATTGTATGTACAGTTTAAAAAAAAGGAACTCTACTGAAATTTGGTAAAACAAAGCGAAACAACAGAGGTCCAGAAAGTTAACAGCGAAAGGAAAATCAATATAACAAAGTAGTAACAGATAATAGGAAAGGGAGAGAGAAACAAAAAAAGGTTAGAGATAGATGGGTTAATTGACTAAACAAAGCAATAAACAGCAAGAGAGAGTAGTGAATGGAGAGATGCGGTAGAAGGAGAAAAAAAAAGAAATAGAAAGCGAGAACAGAGAAGGAGAAGAAAGAAAGTGAAAG
>BLXT01000501.1:1167417-1179723 GCA_019648995.1 Plakobranchus ocellatus | reverse complement strand
GGCAGAAGAAGAAGAGAGAAATAAAGAGTGAGAAAATAAAGAAGTCAACGTTTGTAAAAGTCGACGAGCTGCCAAATGATTTACAGGAAGCAAACTCTGTTTTGCAGAAAGGTTGATGAACCTCTATTTCCTTTGGTTACTCGGCCTTATTTCAGTTCCATCTTCTTCAGCGGTCTCATCATTCTCCTTCAGCTACAAAAACACCTTTTATTTTGACGTCTCAGTCAAACTCTTCCATGGTTTGGTCTAAAGCACCTTAATAAGATCTCAGGTTTTTAAACCCTCTTCAGACCAGGTCACCAGTAGCGGGACTCGAACTCGAAACCCCAACAGAAGGGTCCCTGCATGCAGATTTCAAGGTGAAAATTTTACGTGACTTCGGTCACATTATATTGCTAAAAAATGTTTCGTTGTACGAGTAGGAAACAATAATTATGAAAATTGAGTGCTATTTTTGTGCTTATATGTTTAGTAATTAAAAAATCTTCATGCCCTCCATTTTCGTTTCTGAATTTGTTTTTAATTCTGCCATTTTTTTTTCCTTTTGCGAGTCAGCGAGAATTCATCTCAGCATGGCTTGGAATCAGGAATGTGCCATCTCATGTAAACTCCGTCTACCACATTCGTTACAACAACAGAAAAGAACATTCAACTTTTATAAGTTTTTACCTCATAAACTTTGAGCTTAATGATAGTTTTTAGAATACGCTTCCAGTGGGGACAGAATGACATACTTCCAGCGGGATGATGAACGCCAATCATGATTCTGGTGGGGACTGAATGACACGCTTTTAGTGAGGGACTGAATGGCATGCTTTCAGTGGGGTACTGAATGACAATCATGTCTCTGATGAGGCCGAATAACATGTTTTCAGTAAGACATTGGA
Source organism: Plakobranchus ocellatus (assembly GCA_019648995.1). NCBI lineage: Eukaryota > Metazoa > Mollusca > Gastropoda > Plakobranchidae > Plakobranchus > Plakobranchus ocellatus. The sequence goes on along the minus strand of BLXT01000501.1, from coordinate 1,178,836 downwards.
TGAAAATGGTATCTCCGGTGAGGGACTGAATGATACACTTTCAGCGGGGGACTAAATGATCATTAAGTTTCCCGTGGGGAACTGAATGACACGCCTCAGAAGGGGGACTTAATGACAATCATGTCTAGGTTGGGGGTCCGAATGACATAATTTCAGATTTTGGGGGGGAGGGGGGATTGTAGGGGATTAAATGACTGGTTATTGCTGGGGCACTGAATAACAATCATATCTCCAGTGGAGGACTGAATTACAAGCTTTCGGTAGGGCTTTGAAGGATTATCATGTCTCTGATGGAATCACGGAATGGCATTCTTTCGATGGGAGACTGAATGATAAAAATATATCTCCAAAGGGGCGACTGAATCACATGTTTTCGGTGGCGACCAGATGAGACGGCTCCAGTAAACTATAAAGACTTAGAGGCAACAGATATTTTCTCAAACACAACATTACACAAATCTCGTTTCTAGACACAAACACCGATGTTATATATATTTACATATGTATGTATGTATGTATGTATATATATATACATATTATATATGTGTATATATATATATATATATATATATATATATAAATATATATATGTCTACATATATTGATAGATAGATTGCAATATCATTATCTGTCGTTAGTTTCTTGAGATAAGCATAAAAATTTAAAAAAGGCATTTAACGAATTTATCTAGCCGGCTTTTGTCTTATTTTTAAGGGTACTGTGAGAGAAGATCAGGCAATAGCTTTCAATTTTTGTCAAGTCCTACATTACAAGTTTTATTTATCCAATGCCGACCCGTGAACTTTACCTCAAACCAATAAAAACATGTTTTCTGCCCATCACTACTGCGAATAGTTTAATAACATAACATTATTCATTAATAACAAAACCACATAAATTAATACGTTTAGAAAACCAAAGGAGGAATAAGGAAAGTTACTCTTAATTTCAAAACAGTTTTGTCTAAAAAGGAGAAACTGAGAAACGAGAAAGGAGAAACGGGATTCTTTTTTCCCTGCGTTATCCACAGTTTTACAAGAGAAGACCAATGCGAACATGTTGAAGGGAGAATTCAACATTATTTACAGGTGTTTATAAGAAAATCAGAGGTAATGAACAGGAAACATGTGTTTATAAGAAAATCAGAGGTGACGAACAGGAAACTAGGGGTGTACTCTTTCTGCTTGGCTACGTTTAAAGGAGTTTCGTTCTTTGTCAAAATACATTATTGCAAGATTTACACTCCCAGATTGTATGGCGAAATAAAAAATCTGCGAATTTTTTATCTAAAGTTTATTCTTACATGTTGACCACTCTTTAAGGTCGTAGAGCTGTTGTGTTGTTGAAGCATACTTTTTTAACCAAAAGAAAAGGGACGTAAATCTGTTTCGAATGTTATTCCCAAACTTCGGGGAACTAAAGTTTGAGAACCTTCGTGTATTTTTTGAGCCATCATTAGGTTGCAGGAAACGTGTGTGTGTGTGTGTGTGTGTGTGTGTGTGTTGTCCAACATGGCTTATCTCTGCCAGATTACAGAAACGCAGACTCAAAATGTGATTTATTGTTTGATAAGTTATCGTTCCTGAAGGTTACCTTGTTTGTATCGCTTCAGTTCCTAAGGTTAAATGAGAAATGAGCGCATCTATGGAGGCTATGGGAAATTGGTTACAAACAAAGATGAGTAGGCATGAAACGGTTGGCGGAGGTTGGCGTTGTTAGGTGGGCAAAAGAGGAAGGAGGGGGTGTGGGGTGGGTGGCGGGGGTGGGGGGAGAGGAAAATGGGAGTAAAAGCTTTTTTGTTTTTTTAAGAGGGCGATGGGAGATGGACTGCGAGGTTGGAATAAAACACTGCAAATATATTCAGTGAAATATATTCACTTTAAAATGTAAGAAACACTGTAAGTATGTGAGTTTTATTCGTTTAGTCGATTACCGAGTTTGTTTTCTTTAGCTTAGTCACAGAAAACGATAAGGGTAATGTCAATTGATAAAGATTTGTCTTGTTGTGTAAGACAAAAGTCACATATATTTATTCCACATAACTTAAGGGGAATTATGCACAATTAAAATTGACATAATTTAGCAAATTATATTTTTACGAGGGTTAAGGAGTAAAAAAAAAAAACCGTTTCCTGGTGTTTTTGTAAGAGGAAAGAGGGAAGGAAAAGAAAGGAGGCAGTGAGAGGGAAAACGCAGGGTGATAGAACATTCGGTCTTGTGTTGCCATATTCAGGACACATCTATACTTTTTTACATTTTTATTATGTGTCCTTTCAATTTTATGTCACATAAAATTCCTGAACCATAGAACAGAATGACTTTAAGTTTTGCATGAAAGATAAGCTGCGGCGGAAAAGTGCACTGATTATGTCTAGAAAACCCAAATTGTACCTCCTTCCACTTTTTAAAATATTGTCACCTCAAAATATAAGTCAGAATTTTACGATCATCCATGTTGCTAACTGTCAAATATATAGGCCTAAATTTCCGGTTTATAATTGTTATTGAGGCCAATACCTATCAATGGCTTTTATTCAGGGCTGCCCTGGAAGCGAAAATCTAGATTCTTATCTAGCTTAGATATCTAAGGCGTCATTGTCTAAACCTAGATAGGCCTGATTAGACTTAATATCTAGATTCAAGACCTCATTTTAGCTTTAGATCCTCTAGAATCTAGAAACTACCAGGAATATATTACTCAAACCGTTCAGGACTTTTACATTCAATAACATTCAAAGTTCACAAATATATAAAGTATCGATAAAGTACTTAATGCGGCACACATGTTACTCAGATTTAGATCCTAAGATTCCCTTAGATCTAAATTAATGTTTAAAGCGGCATCTCATGTCGACTTTTGGACTAGTTCTACTACATTCTCTCTCTCTCTCTCTCTCTCTCTCTCTCTCTCTCTCTCTCTCTCTCTCTTTCTCTTTCTCTCTCTTTCTCTCTCTCTCTCTCTCTCTCTCTCTCTCTCTCTTCCTCTACCTCTTGCTCTCAATCTTTCCTTTGAATCCCAGAATTGCGGTTCCACTCAACCGTTCGCAGAACGGGTCATAGAGAAACTAGGGTATTTATGATTGTTAACAGAAGATATTGTATAACTTACCTTACATCCATTTTCTTCATCACATCTACAAAACTGAAAACCTCGAACGGTCTTTACCCTGGCGTTCTCTTAGTTTGGAAGTTCAATAAATATTTACAATCATAACTGACTTGAACTGGCGGCAGTTAAAACTAACAGTTTCAGTGAAAGCAATTCGAAAAATCCTTTATTATTATATCATTGAGAGCGACCTGAAATATCTGTATTTATCTCTAACAATATCATTAAGAGCGACCAGAAATAACTGAATTCATTACAAACAATATGATTGAGAGCGACCTGAAAAGATTGCATTCATTGCAAACAATATAATTGAGAGAGACCTTAAATAGCTGCTTTTACTACTAAAAATATCATCGAAAGCGACCTTTCATCACTAATAATGGTGAACTGAACTGCAATCGTAATAAGCGAGGGCAAAAAAATACAAAAAAACTTCAACCTTTTTAACTGCAGCTATAAGGGCAATGATAAACAATTTGTGAGATCTACAACGATAACAATCTTAACAACAAAAACAGCTTTTAATAATTGCACCCAAGACAAATAGGGACATTGTCAAATACTCTGCGATGTTTCCAATCATGGCACAAAGACGGAACAGCATTAAACGACATGTTATACGAGGTATCTAGGTCTAGAATGGCTTTTTGCTATTCAGAGGTGTAGCCCAACACTGCCTGTGATAAGGAGTTCTTTTAAATAAATTAAAGGACAGACATCACTCCAAGTCTTGAGAAAAGTGAACGAGAGATTATTAAGTAAATTGAATAACTGTTCCTGAAAAGGAAGGTAGTTGTACAGGACTTTATAGATCTACATATTTATTAACATCGGAAGTCTGTCTCTCAGCGATCTCTCCTTTTATGCCCAACACCTACAACTTTTAGAAAATACTAGTTGCGCGACATACTAGCTAATTTGGTAAATATTACACAAATATCATGTGCCCGAAAAGATTAAAAGCTATCTTCTTACGTAATCAAGGTTAATTAAAAATATTGACCAATCAATTATTCTCTTATATCCCCTTCCTAATTCGTAAACATTTCAGGCAGTTTCTAGTGGCATAACAGGCTTATCTGGTCCCTAGGTTATGATCTGACAGCTTCCTGTAATGTTTCCTTGTCTTCTCTAAATCTAAAAAGGTAAACAAAGCTAAAATGATAATAACACTTTTAAACTGAAATAAGCATAACCGAGGCCCTTTTTCTTTTTTTAAACAATACTAAATATTACAGTTAAACAGGGCTGGATGAAAAGATCAGCCGTTCCGAGTCTAGATCTAGTCTTACCTCATGACGGCCAATCCCCTCACAATTTACAGTCATAAGGATAAATAACAATAGCAACAACTTAAAGTCATTGTACTCATAACGAACAGCCTATCTTTATCTGTTGGTGATGTACAGCGACCAAAAGAACTGAATAGCAATTCTTCTTTTTTCCTTTTTTTCTTCAGATGCCCTACGTGGTAGAGGCATTGACAACCATGGCCCTTCATTCAAATCTGTCCTCATTCATCTTGTATGTCTGTCTCTACTACGTTTGCCTTTAATCTTTCCTCTGATAGCTAAATGTTCTAAACCCTTGTGATGGCTAGTTTATCCTAGAAAGGGTACCATCCTTTATAAGTTCGATTAATGATCTCATAAGATTAGCTTCCCTCTATAGCTTTTCTGTAGACTTTCGCCCGTCCACGATGGCTTCGTCACTCTTCTTATGAACAACATCTCTACTCTACTGTTTCCAGTTTTCCTACTGTTTCTTACTCTTTTTGTCCAACTCCAAAGCTCACTTCTATAAAATAGTCCTGATCATACATTTGTTTTCATTACCCTTATTTTGGTTCTCATATGTTTCTGTTGTTAGTATTGATATTATTATTTTTATAATGTATCTTTGGCAATCGCTCTTTTTTTCTTATTTCGCTTGTGCATCAACTTTCAGGTGTTAAAAATATTTGTAACTGATTTTGTTTGTTTTCCTTTGCTACCAAGATTGTTTTTGGCCTCAGGATTTCTTTGAGATGGCCGTGCTCAATAGCTCTCAATGATTGAACTAGAAGTAACATAATAAAAAGAAAAATAACATCATTTGCAGCTAGACATACTAGCAGGAACATAGTCAGGCTTGGTATTTCTCAAACTCAGTTTCAAAGCTAAGTGATTTTAAATACATTATAATGATGATACTATGCGATTAAAATCAAAAGATAGCGTACTATAATCTTGTCCTGCTATTTATTTTGCTCCAGTACCACAGTGGTCGAGCATTTCTTTCGATTTCCCCAGCTGATCGTGGAATCGATTTGATAGATAGATAGATAGAAAGATAGATAGATAGGTAGATAGATAGATAGATAGATAGATAGATAGATAGATAGATAGATAGATAAATAGATAGATAGATAGATAGATAGATAGATAGATAGACAAATTGATCGGCAGAGATAGGAATATAGGTAGAGACAGAGATGGAGATAGAGAGATAGATATAGAGAAAGTACTGAACGGCTCTGATTGAAAAAAAGTTACCTGTTCTTGTTTGCTCTGGCCAAGTCTCCTCTAGAATCCACTGCTGAAATAGGGACTACATAATTACTATGGTATTCACGTTAGGTCTTCTCTTGCGGTATACACTGGTCAGTTTTAGTACTGGTCACTAGTAGCCAAAGCTGCATCCTTAATACTTGGCTGGCCTGAGTCTGAGGGACCAGGCTTTAGAAGACATTGCATCATTTGACATGACTCCTTATCATAGCATACTTCAAGCCAAGGGTGAGTGCTCAAAAGGCATTCCAAGGATATGTGCAAGACATTGAGACACGGCTCATGTAGTTTTAAAAGTAAAGTATGTTTGTTTTATTTCTGAATACTATCAAAATAAACACCTGTTCGGAAATTCCTTCGCACTTAAAAACAAACAAACTTAGGGCAATTATATAAAATATCTGGTAGAGGGAAAAAAAGCAAAGTAAAAAAAAAAAAAGAAGAACTCACAGAAGAAAGAAAGAAAAAAAAACTTGAACCAGAATTTTTAAAGTAATAAAATCACTGAAAAAGATTAGATGCGGCCTTTGCCATCGCGAATCTTTTGGAATAAATAATAATTTCTTTACCTCGATTTGAAATACCGACAGAGGTTACATGCCGAGAACATTCTGGGGTGAAAACAAATTCGATCGCCAAACTATCACATTCAGCTAATTTGAGAAAATTGTTTACAATATAAGCATCGCATGTTTTGCTTCTTTACTAACACGTTTTACGTTGTTGCTTGGTGGAATGAGGAAAAATATATTGGGTTCATTTAATTTGTTTTTCTTTCTGCCTGAGCGGGGAAATAAAAACAACAAAAAAATTCAAAATCGGTCGCATGTGCAATATTTTCTTCTAGGTCCTTAAGATAACAAACCTACATTATTTTATAAAACACATCGTCTATTTTTGTTAAGACATTACCTTTTTCCATCTGAGATACCTGAAGTAACGCCAGATTTGGTATGACAAAATGAAGTTATCAATAATTTTAGACGCAGAATCCTAGATAATATTCAAATTATCCATGATTGATTTTTGCAACGAAAACCAAAGACTTTTGATCACATTCTTTTTTTTTTTTTTTTGCTATATGTATCTTTGTCTTAAAAGACAGACATTGAAATTTGTTCAGAAACAGAGCAAAAACTCTATATTTGAATAACTGCTAATTTGAAGACATTAATGTAGAAAAAGAAGCAAATTGGGTGTTTTATTAAAAGCTTTAAAATGAAGTAGAAATGAAGAAACAAAGATACACGCGTAAATAAATGACTACAAAGATAAAAAAAAGAACACCTTAATCAGGCAATTGAAATATAGCTTAACAAACAGTGATAAGTGAAAAAATAGGAATAAATTATAAAAAAGAAGCTCTAAAAAAAATTTTACTCAACTATGGTTTTCAAATCTAGATTCTGTTGTCGGAACATCTTACATATTCTCACGTCTCAAAGAATTTCACAGAATCATTAAAACATCACAATATCACAATATTTATGAAATGAAATTCTTGGCCAAAATATCACTTTTAAAAAGAACATTTTCATATATTCTATCAATTTCTTTTTACAGTTTTGCCTCAATTCGAAATTTGCAAGCATTTAAGATGAAAGCGATAATTCGATCTGCGCTAAGAAATAATTATCCTTTTATATAATGAGAGATCCATCGCTTTATATACTCATAGAACGAGAGAGAGCGAGAGTGAGAGAATGAGAGAGAGAGAGAGAGAGAGAGAGAGAGAGAGAGAAAAGGGAGAGGAGGAAAGAGAGCTAAGAAAACACTCAGACTCTATGTGAAACTTAAAACCATCGCAAGAAAAAAAGCCACGAACATGGATTGCCCACTTATGTTGATAGCGATAGGCTGATGTGATTTGACTAACAGGTTTGCCTAAAGACGAATGCAATCACTTGCAAAATTAGGAGTATGAGAGGTATGAGAGAGGGGGAGGGTGTAAAAATGCGAATGCAGATTTGCACTGTTATTACTAAAAGCGATGACGTTCACCAAAGATTCCTTACTGCCTCGTAAGATTGCCCATGTTTGCTTCTACTTACCAATCCTTAATTGCTTGTTAAAAGAACTAGTTCCAGCCCATTTAAGCCATAAAATGCTTGTTTACAACGCTTTTTTTTACCATAGGCTGCTCATACAAACAAAAATATTGCCTACATTTGTAAACGTTGAAAGCTTCTTTGAAAGTCTACAATCGGGAAGAATGTTTGGTTTTTTTTGTGTATTTTTTTAAAATTTCAATGACTGACCTACTCACCCTTTGCTTATAAAAATAATCATAAATTATACTGTACCATGTAATAATGAGAACATTAACTTGCCTAGCTCTAAAAAACCAGTTGAGAAGTCTAGCAGTGTTTTAATTTCCTCTTTCAGCATTATTTAAGTTTTGTTTCATTTTTTTTCTTTTTTTTTTTTTAATTGACTGTGTTTCGTGCAGTATAAAACTATAAAAGTGAAACATGTGAAGCGACAGCCTAAACATCTGGCGAAAACATGGCTAGCATCTTCAGGGAATTAACAGTGTGCGGCTGAGCACGATTAAAAAGCCTCCATCCAGATCTGTTCAACATGATTCGTATTGTAAAATTTTAAGTATCGGGTGTGAAATATTGATCACAAATTGAATTAAATTTTAAAGAAAAGAAAATAAAAACTTATTTAATGAAGGTTCAACTTTAAAACCAGCATTTTACAAGACATTTATTTCATTCTTTTCATTTCCTTATCCTTCCCCTCCTCCTCCTCTTCTTTGGACTTCTCGTCCTCCTCCGTCTTCACTTCCTCCTTGGCCTCTTCTCCTCCTCCTCCTTCTCCTCCACCTCCTCCTTGGCCTCCTCCTCCACTTCCTTCATGGCCTCCTTTTCTTCTTCTTCTTCCCTCTCCTCCCCCACCCTCTTGTCAATTATCCCCATTACAATCTGCATCATTTTTATCTTGATCTTCATCATCATTATTCCAATACAAACAAATACAAAATCACCATAAATGTCTTGATAACCATTATTTACATCATCATTATCACAGCTATCATCATCACTGCGGTTTGCCATCATCACCATTGGCGTCATTTTCATCATCCATGTTTTTTCAAACCACCATTACTTCAAACATATATTTAAAAAGAAATTAGCGACGTAAGTCATGTTCTTCACTCCTTGAAAACAGAAGTTTAGGTTGGCAATAAAATGCACTAACCACTTTACGAGCACGTCGAGGAATGCAGCGTAGGTTATAAAATAGCTCTAGGCGAGCGAGCACTTGTCTCGACGAGCACGGTTTTATTGCCAGTAAGAATAATTTATATCATCAACGCATCTGACAGGAGTATGTGTCATCTCCCTCCATCTGCCTCCGTCTTTATCCACATATCTACAAACAGCAGCCTGAAAATACACGATAATTTTTTAAAAACTTAAAATTGAAAGAATATCCCGCATTCCTAGCAGTATAAAAATCGCAAAGCGAAAGTTGATGCGCTCTTTTAAAACGCATAGTTACATAACGTTCATGATTTAAAAACAACATTTTGAAAAAAAATCGGTAAAAAGTTTCTAAGTTTCGTTTTGGATTCGTTTTAAAAATTCAACAGCTCTTGCAGATTCCAAGATTTCAGCAATGATATCAGACAAAGCTTTTTTGAGGCATCAGTCATTTTGGACTTGAAGGTATTCTGTATTGAACAAAAAAAAGGGCATTCATAATATTATAGTTGTATTTACTATGGGTATTATTTTTTGTCTTACAACAGCTGAAAAAAAGACATGTTTTACTGTTGCGGTTTAAGAAATTGTAAAGCTTTTTTTTTTTTTAGAGAAAACAGTCTCCAGCCTAATGATAGCTTAAAACAATTTACGCAAAAGATAAACAATACTAATGAAAAAAAAAGAGAAGTATATCTAACATGTGAGATGTGAAAACAGAGAAAACGAGAGCAACGAAAAGGAATGTACATCCGCGTCAGGTTAATGTAGCATATCGTTATGCGTTCTTGACGTATGCAGTATACGTGCTCAGTCTTAACGTAAAGTTGCTTAGATTTTTTTTATGACGTCACGCCAAATCCGCCTCCGCGCAAACATGTAGTGGTCATTGTGAAGTGAAAAAAGCAAGTTTAATTCAATTAATTTCGGAGGGGAGGGGAGGAAGGGGATGTTAGGGGCGAGAAGAGGGGCCGGCAGAAATATGTAGGCATAACATACACCGATGGAACTTTTCAGATTTACTTGGTTGATTTTCCAGAGATAACCCCAACGGTAGACTAAGCTAGACTTTGTAAATCATAAGAAAATGACTCAGGCTATAAATTTTTTTCAAACAGCGGCGCTCTTGAGGAAATGGCAATTTTTATTCATTTTGTCGCAGACAAAACATTATTCAAGGGAAATAAAAGCTGTATAATATTTTCGTTATATTTAGAATTTATCTAAATCTAGATAGACGCGATTCAGTTAACTTTATTAAAATGTAATTGGAGTTTTAAGATCCGTTTAAGCATAGCATTCAAGAAATATTTTATTGATTTAAAAATTACGTTACCGGTACCATTTTTTCTCTCTTAATTTTGGTGTTGAAAACACATGTCTTCAAACAGGCTTATCAAGTTACAGTTATTGCAAGAACAGGTTCATAGAGAAACACAGAAAGTTTTAACACTAGCTACAGAAATTGAGTAAGTCTGTTTTAATGGTACTATCTGCCTTTTTAATTGCTATTTGTTCCTGCACATGAGGAACTGGTAACGGTGCTTCCCTGTAATAAAGTAAAACACATCCTGCTTTGATGTGGTGCCAGATCGCAACAGTAGGAGCAGTCGTGTTGCTGATAACGTTAAGGTTTTTTTTTTTTATTTTGCAGACGACGTAATTCTACAGTTGTTGATGTAATGATTTAGAGATTCGTTCTTTCATAAACATTTTTGTTCAAACTTTTTAAAGCTCTGGATACTTCTAATGAATAATTTTCACGACGCAGTTCCTAAAGAAATAGTGTTCTATATAATGAGCAAGAGTCATCGCATAAAAGATTCCCATATTGTAATCTCCTGAGATAGAGTCAGATAATAGACACATTAACAGGCCGTCCTCTGCAGTAAAGCCGCACAATGTACGGATTTATTAGCAAGTAGTTTATTATTTTCTTCTGAAAGAAAAAAAAACCACTTCAATGATAATCCTCAAATATTATTGTCTGTATAAAACTTTTGATGCGATAAATTTTTAAATATCTATCTATCATCTAAAGCTTTATCAAGAGATTATTTCGTATCCTTTTTTTTTATTGTTACAAAATATCAAGAGTAATAAAACGAGCCTTCAGCCTGTGATTAACTTTATGAAAATTGATGCTCGCTATTAATTGTTATGGCATGAAAATTAATATCCAAAACAATCAACAGAGACCTGCTTTGAAATGGTCTGTGGAATTAAGATTATCACTTGCCTCAAGAATAAAATACACGTGTTATTAAGTTGTTTGAAGTGGGCCAGTCATCATCGAGAACTGATACATCTGGCTCTCAATGCGCTTAAAACAAAACCACATAAAAGACACAATGACACATTCAGGACAGTGCGCTCTCTCTCTCTCTCTCTCTCTCTCTCTCTCTCTCTCTCTCTCTCGCCCTCCGCTTATTACAAGAAACTCAGCGGCCGTAAAACAAATTAGCAAAAAAATAGTCAAGAGCTAATTCCAAAATTTAAATAAACAGGTTTTGTAAATAAGTCGAATTTTATTTTTCCTGTTCCTT
>BLXT01000501.1:1126463-1140429 GCA_019648995.1 Plakobranchus ocellatus | reverse complement strand
ATAGGCTTTCCAATCAGAGGCCAAAACAAAGACTACAAAGGTATCTGGTGTTATATAATCTATTCCTTGGCGGATATTCTTCACAAGCAGTGGAAAATTCCACTATCTGGTGAAATACATTCTGTCTCTTACTCTCTTCGATGTTGAAGGGAAGAAAAAGTTCTGGAATGAAGGTGGGTTTTCTTAAGACACAGAAAGGTGATTGACAGTTCAGTTTCAGAACATGTGTGTGGCCGCAAGACTTGTAGTGATTTTTGTTCTATAGTCTATTTGAAGAACTCATTGTCAAAGGCAGTGTTGAACGAGATTTATCACTAAACAGAGCGAAGCCCTTCACTGTCATATTATTTTATCTCTCAATTACAATAATAGTCAATAAACCCAATAAAACTGACATATGTCACACTCTAGTATCTCTCAATTACAATAACAGTCAATAAACCCAATACAATTGACGTCTGTCACACTATAGTATCTCTCACTTACAATAATAGTCAATAAACCCAATAAAATTGACGGCTGTCACACTCTGCCAGACACCTTCGCAGGAGTAAAGCCTTGAGAGAAACACAATTCAGGAGTCGTATTTGCATATACTAGATGAGCCGAACATCAAGACGATCTTTCTTACTCTCTACTGGCAAGTTAGATCTTGAGCGAGAGAGAGAGAATTGTTACGACACTGCAATACAAAAATCATTATTAAAAGAACTAGTACACTTAGTCCTGATGAATTTCCAATCTCTAGTACAATTTATTATTAGGTTATTAATCTATACCTAGATATTCCATAAGAAGCTAATGTCAGGAAATATTCAGAAAACTGGTTCAAATAAAATGTCTCCTAAGAGACTGAGAAATCTAGGTTTAGTAGACCAAGATTGAGATTACACTACAATTTAGATCTAGATCCAGAAGATCTAAAATCTTGACAGGTAAGATGAATTTCTATATTTAGATCTAGGTCTCGGTTTAATTTTCATTTATCATCATCAGGAAGTCTATCAGGCACAGCACTTAACGAACTGGGTAAGAATCTAAGGGGCCTACTTCTAGAGTAAACCCTATTTAGATCTAGATTTGACCTAAAGTGATATAGGCTTTAAGTATGAAATATAGAATTAAGATCTAGATTAGATTAGATCCAAGTTTTGATAGAGAAAGGCTTATAATCTAGGTTCACTTCTCTTTTAAAGCAATTAAAAATCAATCTAGTCTAGGTAGGTTCTAGATCTAGTTCAGTTTACCTGACTGGGAAAGAGGTTCAGGCTTTATGTGCTCTCGTTGTTTTTAATAAAGCCAGTTTATCAAGAAGCTGATATCATGTTAGTAAAATAAGGGACTACGCAAAAATTTACTTTCCCAAAAGTGCTAAAAATTTATGGCGAAAAGTGTCTGCGAGTAGACCCAGGCCTGGTCGTGAGTCAGCCCTCTCGTCGCTCTTTCACCTAGTAGAAATCGATAGGCGGGCCACTTTTAGTGATCAAACTCCCGGAAATTTACATTCGGGAATATATATTATTAGACAAAGATATTAAAAAGTTTTTTGTTAACAACATGAATAACAATGTAAAAATTATACAGATTGATCGAAATAATGGTCAATTTAAGACCGATTCCTAGTTTAGTCAAAGACATATGCTCATTTTCAATTTTTTTTTTTTTTAAGGAAAAGGGTCTTTGTCGTAAACGTGTGAAATCAGACGTTCGACTTAATGATCCATTAGGCTACATATTGGCACATATATTTTTTCCATAGAAATCATTTGGTCAGACTTTGTGCACATTGTCGTTTTAAGTGAGCATTAGGGCGAACAAATTATGTTTGCCTCAATAGTGAAGTGTCATAGTTATCACTATTGCGGCAAACATAGTTAGACCTACAAGTGCATTGCACTAAAAAAATATATATATATATATATATATATATATATATATATATATATATTTATATATATATATTCACTGATTAATTTAATAGATATGAAACCTCTGTAGGTCTACCTATCAAGTATACATTTATTCTAAAGTAATACTGCCTTTGATTCTGAAGGAGATAAAGCTATTGACGAAATCTGAAATCGAGATGAAGATTATAGGAAAAGATGCTAAAGGGCGTTGCTCGCGGAAAGCTTGGCAGAGTAGGATCTGACACTTGTTATGGAGACAACTTAGTCAACAGATGCTGATGCGAGAATAATAACAAAAGCGAAGTGGTTAGCCGTACGTAAGGACGGCCAGCCCATCAGTTTACACGTACATTAGGATATGTTTATTATGAAAGGAATGATGGGTTGAAAAAACACATGTTTGAAAAGTGTGTTGCCGATACCCAATGGACGCACTTCCCTTGTGTCGGCTGTTCGAACACACACATAGAAATTCTAAGGTAAATTTTCATAACTACGAGCATACAGAAAGGCAACTTAAATTCAGCGAAACCATGAGAATTGTATGACTTTTATCGTACAGTGTGTGAACACAAAGCCTGGTGCGTCATGTAACACTCGGAAACGGTCCAAAGGCTAATGCGCTTATGATTCTCTGACATATGAAAAAATAGACCTAGATCTAGTAGTATCCTAAAAGTGCAGCTAACATTGCCGTTCGTTCGTCATTAAGTACGGCTAGAATATACCTCTAGGCCTATAGACAAGGGTATTGAAACTTGTAATGGATAGGCAGTATTGTTGACAGATCATAGACAAAGAATGCAGTTTTTCGCAGCAACAATTTATTAATGTGACACCTCTCTCTTTCTCTTTCTCTCCTCAGCGAAAAGTCCATTAGTGCTCTATAAGATTTATCCCAGAGCTGAGGGGGACAAACTGTCAGTCATGTGCCTTTTTGACAAAAAGATTGCCGGGTACAATGGTGTGGAGAAGCTGACTTTGGGGAGGCGTGCTCAAGGAACTTATGGAAACTATACTGAAATTGGCACTATCACTGCCGAAGGAGCGGTAAGGTTGTTTTTTGGCGGGGGGATGGAGAACTCTACTATAGTTATCATTACGTTACAAAACAGACTTAGAATAGTTCAGTGAAAGAAGCTACCCATAGTGATATATCTTAATCATTACTCTGATTTTACACACACATCTGAGAGTTTTCTTTTGCTTCCATTGTTAAAGCTAGGAGTTTTCAATATTTACCTACAATTTAATCATGATAAAATTGGTGGAAAAAATATTGAAAAAAAGTTCACAAATGGTTGGCGAGGTAACGGCTACCGTTTTGAATGTCAATAAGCTAAATTTGTGATTTTCAAAATATTTTTCATCCTACAGTTGACCATAATATCATTTGAAACTTTACCAAAATATTTTCCAATGTTAATTCTAAGAAGTACTAGTTTTATACATTATATTTTGAAAATCTTTTATACAAATTTTTATATTCCATAGATAACAGAGAATAGATTTGGCCGCTTTTTTTCGAAGATTGAGGTTAATTTTCTTTTGAAAAAGTAAACATATTATCCATTAAAGCCTATATTTTATTTGAGATCATATCCTATGCCGAATTTGAAGAAAATCGGTACTTAAACGTCAGAGGGAATAGTTTTTTTGTTTTTTTTTTACAAAAACCATGTAGTGAGAAAAACCATATTGAAATTTGTATTGAAATAAATTATATGAGTTGTTCAAACCATTGTCAATATATCTTCAAATTCCACATTTTCTTTTATTTTTACGTCGAATCTAAAGCAGCCACGTCCAATAATGCCTATAATTGAATAAAAGTAGAAGAAAACAAAATACACTACATTGCTAGTAGCTTGTTGGGAACTGGCCATGAAAACATACCCACTTCACATCTTCCCTTTGGACAATGAAATTTCTCTTTAGTTTCCACCTTTGATTTGTGTAATATAATCCTGCTAGATTTTCACAGTGATGGTGGCACAGTACCTGTCAAATCCACTCTGAAATCTACAGGAACCTTTCTGTTGAAGATGGCTCTCCAACGTAACCTGATGATAGCTGATATAACCATGTGTAACCCATTATTTTGTAGAAATGGTTTTAAAAAATGAAAACTTAATTTGTAAAAGAAATTGTAATTAGTGCATAATTTATGTTCTTTGCTTTTCGTCAACGACAAATAGGGAGGAAAAATGCAATATTTGGGAAGATATCTGTTGGCTTACCAACGGAGTTATCGGTCGTAATCAAAATGCCTCATTCAGCACAACGCAACAGCTTCACGCCAATACAATAGTCGGTTTAATGAATAAAAAAAAATACAAAACACGTAGCTTGATTTTTCCCTTTAAAAAATTGTAGTTATTCGGGCCACTAATAACGTTCTTTTCCTTCTGGAAATAAAGAAGGTGAACAAACTAAGCAGTCCAATCACATTCAGTGGACAAATAGCAAATGTGTCCCTTGCAAGAGCTTATATGTGATACACATCACCAGACAATGGTTACTGTTACAAGTACAAGTGCATGGTGGAAGGCACGTACACTTCAGGCAAAAACACATTTATGTCTCTAGTTAGTACAGTGCAGAAACCTGATCGCACGCAGCAAATGCTCTGATACACCAACATCAGCCGCGACTCAATCCTGCGCTACATTTAAGGCGGTTGCCAGGCTACAGCAAAAAAAGGACCAATGTTTTGCCCAGCTAGCAGATTTCACCAAACTTCTCTCAATTGACGGAAGCAAATACTTTATATCTAATCTGTATAAGGGAAGGCTATATACCATGAGTAAAAAGATCGAACCATTTGGCCTGGAAAAAATGAACAGTCGTTGTAAGGAACTAGGAGGATATCTGGTAGAGCATGACAATGAGGAGGAGCAAGACTTTGTTGCCAAGTTCTCCAATCACGCAGGAAGAAATCTGGTTTACATGGGTGCAAATGACATAGAAAAGGAGGGCACGTTTGTCCAATACAACAGCAAGAAAGTTATGAGCAATGTTAGGTGGAATACGGGTGAGCCAAACAACACTGGGGGAGATGAAGACTGCGCGGTCACGGGTGCATACGGACTGATTGACGTCGGTTGCAGCAGGACCTTAAGGTACATCTGTGAGATACCACTGGTTTAATTTTGGTTCGAATCTATTTGATCCAGCTAAAATCAGAAAATAAAAGCTTTGCAGAGCCTACCAATACAAAACATTGGTCAATGTTAGGAACTAAAATGTGGATTTTTGTACAGAACAGAAAAAGAACTCACAGTGCCTGAGATTCTCAATAAAGCTTATTAAACGAAACAATCTTATTTGTTACGTCTTTTGTTCTTTAATTTCAGCTGAGGCACACGTCTTCTTGAAAAATTTATATATATATATATATATATATATATATATATATATATATATATATTTATATATATATACTGTTCGGACTTAGCGTGGAGTTTTGTTTCGTTGACTTTGTGTTCTGTGTTTAAAATCTACAAACGGCCTATAGTCGCTCCAGTCACCGCCCATGCCAACAATTTTCATCAATCAATAAAGTTAACGAGTAAATTAATATCATGTACACATATTACATTGTAGACAGAATAGTCATTCTCTCTACTGAGATGCTGGGACGTTGGTGGTATAGTGGACAGCCTTCTGTGACGAGCTTGAGCCCCGCAATCGGCGCATTGGCCTAGAGGAAGGCCTTAAAACCTGAGATCACCTGGTTGTGGACCGGCTATATATAAAAACCAAACCAAACCACCGGGATCCTACAAGAGAGAGTTGATTGTAAACCTACTGACATATTTTTATTTATTTGAAAGTCATCATCTCATTCACATCACATAATAAGCGATATAGCGTGACATATTAGCTTCTCCACTCATCAGCATCTGCTCGACGGAGAAGGCGCATACGTAGAGACTTAATTAAATCTCCAGATATCTTTCATTCTGTGGTTTCTCCTATGCATACAAGCCGCTTTTTCCCTGACTTAACAAACGTCTACAACAATACAAAGGGGATATGACCTAAATAAGAATAAACATTCAAGGATTTTGATGTCATCGTTACCTTTAATCCAGCTCTACCAACAATTTTTTTTTAACGCTCAAGACATATCTACCCATTTTGTGATTAACCTATAGTTGCACTACAGTATTAGGAGAAAAAGAAATCATAAAAAAAGAGTTAACAGCTTTGAGTCTTTTTAATCTACATCCAATTTCGTTCATTTAGGAGGTCTTGGAAAAGCAATCTTATTTCTATTTGAGGTCAAAAAAATCATTCATTAGCAAGATCATCCGGGAAAAGCACTAAAAAGGTGTTATGTATTATGTAAATTGCAATATTACTTGCTGCAAACAACAAAGCGTAAAGAAAGTATGATGATTTTGCCTATAAAATTATACTATCCATCAAAGATCGTTCTAAAACTGATCATACAACTCATTTTTATCACAAAATCTGCCGTGGGGAGGTGAGACTGAACGATGATTAGTACCGGTTATTTGATAATTTGAAATTTTGGTTATTGGCAGGAAAATAAAAAAAAATGAGGTGTAAGTGGAAGTTTTCATTATTCTGTTATTAAAGTTCAAATTTGCCGTATTCTGTATTATTTATAGGCTTACTAAATATATATATATATATATGTATGCACTTAGGCATACATTTTCCGTTGGCCTCTAAAAATTTGATACATAACTATATATATACAAGTCATTCTGTTCTGTAGATGTTTTACGTGACATAAAATTTAAAGTGCATATAATTATATATATATAATGACTTGTATATATATAGTTATGTATCAAATTTTTAGAGGCCAACGGAAAATGTATGCCTAAGTGCAAAAAAAGTCGACAGGCAATACAATTCCAAATTATAAAGAAACAATACACAAAGCAATCCGTTATACCACCTACGCCGTTTGCTGGTCAGTGATCAATAAGACTGGGGCAACAATACAGAGTGTACACTGTTACATCTTTCTATAAATTTCCCATACCCATCAAACTTGGATGGTAAAATGCATACAAGTTCCTCAGGTAAGGTATTGTCAGAATAGTTCAGATGCTTTAGAATACATAAGTTATTAAAATCATAAACATAATCTGTCTCAGTCTCACTCGGCTACTTTGAAAGCTAGATCAAAGATGTAACAGAACAAAATAGTTAGTGCTAAAATAAACATATCACATGCTTAATGTCAAGTAACACGATTAAATATCCTCGGAAATTCCCAAGCCCTTAAGAGTACCCGCGCAATATCAAAACTTTGGTCTACTTTCCGGGCTGGGAGTTGCCACTTTATCTGAGGTAAACACTAGAGCCTGGTCTCCGTTGACTGCAGGGCTCGCAGGAGGAACTTCCGCATTATATTTGCCACCGGTCCTGTCGCCAAAGGCTATCGCCCAGGACTTATTAACCCATCCCGCATCGCGCTCGGTCCGACTGGAGGAGTGTGTGCCTCGTTTTGCACGAAAAATTTGCATTGCGTCGCTCCTGTGCAGACCTTGTAAATAATCATTTGCCTTGTGTACTTCAGATAATTTGGGGAGTCGTTCATCATTAGACAACTGCGCCGCACCCCAGAGTTCGGCGGTGCCGCGACGCAGAGTCGACCTAACGTCCGACGAAGTCGATGGCTTCCGTGGCTGGGCCTTTCCTTGATTCGCTAGTCCATCGACTATCTCGTTGCCGATGACTTTCACATATGATTGTAGCAACTGGACCGCGGTCCTCCTATCCTCTGTTTTCTGCAGGTAGTCTGCTAACAGCACCACCTCTTCCATGCCTTCCCTATCGGGTCCTCCAAGAACTTGCACAAAAGCGTGGCAGTCCGTGAGGGTGACTACGTCTGGTGGCGCAGCTCCTTCTCGCTGCCTCCTGAAAAGACCCGTAAAAACTCGGACCCGGCCAGTTCGCATTCATAGCTGCAAGTCATTCTCCCATTAGATCGCACATCAGAGATATCTTGTACCATCGGGTCATAGGATACAGATTCTGTAGCTTCTGTCCCACCCGTCTGCCCTCGGTCGAAGAGCCGTCCGAGTATGCATACTCTCTACCGTACTTGGCAAGTTTTTAGGGAAAAGGCTCTCAGAACGAGGGGGCATGTTTCTTTCTTCCTGACCTTTGTTCATGAATATCAAAAACAGAGTACAGCTGAGGGCACTACCCTGTGAAAGCCGTTCACTAGAGGCCGAGTAAGGAATAGGGTTCCCTTGATCCGGGTACGAATGAAGCGTTCTGTGAGAAATTCTTCAAGCCGTCCATATATTCCGCCTGTAATGCCATACTCCTGAAGTCTCACTTGCAAGCTGGTGCGTAAGCTTTTTCCAGATCAACAAAGACAGCTGCAATGTGGTACTTTGCTTGCCATGCATTTATGACACTTTGAATAAATCGGACTAACTGATCTATCGTTGTCTATGTCTCCGAAATCCTGACTGTGACTCATCACGGCAAGCGGTCTGCTTAAAGTAGAGGTACAGCCGAGAGTTCACCATACGCTCTATGATCTTGCTGATCACAGACGTGAGTGAGATTAAGCGGTAGCTTTCGGCCGCCGTCGCGCACTTTTCTTTCTTTAAGATTGGTACCAGAACCTCCAGGCGCCAGACGAGAGGCAGTTCGCCGCTGCTCCACAAACGGTTGAATTAGCTGAGCAAGGCTCTTTTTGCATCTGGTCCCAAACGGGCTAGTAACTCTTACGTGACGACGTCGAGACCCGGCGCCTTGCCTGTTTTGCCCTTCCGCAGTGCGGCATCAAGTTCGATTTCCGTGAACTTACCTTCGAATGTTCGCTTGCTCGCTGTGGGCCTGGGTTCCAGTGCTTTCCTTAGCCTTCGCATTTTCGGGTCCGCGACTGGATCCTGAGGGACTTCATTGACCTTCGAGAACTGCTTGGTAAAAGCATTGACTTCCTTCCAGTCGGTACTCATTGCCTTTCCATTTACCATAAGAGGTTCTACGCGGATGAACTGCCATGCACCTCTCATTTCCCAAACAAGTTCAGATTTTCGCATATACGCTGCCACTCTTTTGTCTGTGCGACCTGGCCATTTTTTTTTACCCTACGACAGAGAGCGTTATATTGCTTCCGGTGTGCGACCATTATGAACGTCTCGCTTTCTTCGCTGAGTGATTGACTGGGCAAACTCATTTGTCCAAATGGGCGAATACTTGCGGATCACTACCCAGAGTATCCCGCATCTAGCGGGAAAAAAGTACCCCTTGGGAAAAAGCTTCATTCGCTTCGCCGATAGGCATACTGTCAGTTTCGCTTAACGCTTTCCACTTGGCCTTGCGAAAGTTTTATCTAGATTTGTTGTCCCAGCATTGCACTGGTGCACAAGAATTGATGGTAATGAGAGACGGCAAATGGTTGGAGTCAACGTCTCCGAGTACTTCCCTTGTGGTGGACTCAGCGAGATCCGTTGAAACGAAAGCAATGTCCGGGCGAAACAAACTTCCCCTCGAATGTAAAAAGGTGGGCTCGGACCTCTCCGACACTAGGGAGGCAAACTCAATTCATTTACCAGATCTACCAACCACTCCCCTACTGCGTTGCTATTCTCGTAACCGAAGGTCGGGTGGTGCTCGTTTGCATCACCCGCCACTAGTGTACGTGAAAACCGATGGACCCCATTTCCTAAATCTATTGGGACAGACTTATCGCTAGGTGATTGGTACAAGTTTCACATTTGACATTTCTTTCTGCCCCACCAAATCTTGACCTCTTGGAGGTCTGATGAAGAGGGAGTTTGTATATTTCGGACTGTCGCCTCAAGGTCTTTTCTGACGAAGACGGCGATGCCGCGGCATGCCTTCCCCGCCAGACGACATTGACATCAGTGAAAATATCTTCAGTCTCTTTCAAGAGGCGTCTCTAGCGCCAGCACAATGTGAACTCTCCTTCAGCCCTAATGAGGACAGTCTGTAAGTCCGTGTGAAGCATTGTGAGACACCCCTGGACATTCAGTTGCAATACTCTGATCGAAACGGAGTTTGCCATGAAATTTTTCTGGATACCCTCCAGTTTGTTTTGCATATTCCGCAAGCCGTCCCGAGGCTTTTTTTCCGTGAATATCCAATCGGCGCAGTTTTCCGAGTTGCGCGGCTCTTCCACAGCAGACTTCTTTTTTCGGTAAATGAGGAGTAAACAAACTATCAATTAAAGACTCTTTTACATTTTAGATAATATCTTAGGCCAAATTTGAAAGAAAAATTGGTACATAAATCTTAGAGAGGATTTTTTTTTTTTTGGGACAAAAACATGTGGCGAGAAAAATATTTTTGAAGTTTCAATTAAAATATATTAATAATTAAAAAAGCTTTCGATAATACCTCGAAATAACACTTGTTCTTTGTTCGTATAAGCATTGAATTTAGAGCAGCCATGTCCAATAATGTCTAAATTGAATAAAAGTAGAAGATAGCAAATGAAAGTATTATTGGAGAACTGGCCATGGAACCATAAAACTCACTCTGCCCGCTCCACGTCTTTCACTTAAAAAATGAAATTTCTTATTGGCTGAGCTCTTGTTTGGATTTGTGTACCAAAATCTTGCTAGATTTTCACGGTGAATGTGGCACAGAAGCCATTAAACCCGCCCTAAAAATCTATTTAAATCTCTCTGTCGCAGATAGCTCACCATCGATGTCTTGATTTGATGATAGCTTTAAAAAATATTCCATCATTTTGTAGTACACGGGCAATAAAAAAAAGCAAACTTAATTTATAAGAGTAATTGACAATTTATATACTGTATATGCTTTTTTTTTCCATAAAAAAGGAAAATAAGCTGCAATGTTTGGGAAGGTATCCAATCATAAGGTTTACCGATTAGTTACTGGTCGTAATCAACGTGTTTCAAATAGCACATTGCAACGGCCTCTTGCAAATATAAAATTAAACTAAATGATGAAAAGATTTCAAAACACGAAGAATACTCTCTGGTTTTTCCTTGATAAATTGTAATTATTCAGCCACTAATTTAGTTCTTTTCTTTCTGAAACCAAATAGGTGATAAGTTGGGCAGTGAAATCACATCATTCAGTGGAGCAGTAAAAGTGTCATCGGCACGAGCGTATATGAAATACAAATCAAAAGATGACTGTTACAGACACTATAACATGTGTACGGCGAGAGGCACCATCATTGCAGGTAGGAGCATGCCTATGCACAAAGTTATTCAAGTGGACAAGCCTGGCCAATGCACTCAATCCTGTGCTGCCAAGCCAGAGGAAAAGAAGGGACTAGTGCTTTGTTCATGTTACACTTTTTTGCCAACTCTAATTAATAGAAGAATAAATTTGATATCTGCTCTGTACAAAAGGAGAGAGTATATTGTGAATAAAAAGAATGAAGGCTTTAGCCTGCAAAAAATGAACGATCATGGATATCTGGTAGAGATTGACTATCAAGAGGAGCAAGCGTTTGTTGCCAAGTTCTCCACACTCCTTGTAAGCAGTATGGTTTGCATAGGTGCAAATGATATTTACAAAAGGAGGGCAATTTTGTCCAATAAAAGAGCAAGAAAGTGATGAGCAATAATAGATTAAGGGTGAGCCAAGCCTATTTATAAGTGAAATATCATCTACGCATATTCCATTGTAGACAGAATAGTCACCCTTTATACTGGAATGGTGGGGCGTTCGTGGCACAGTGGATAGCGAATCCACTCCGAGATCTGCAGGGATTCCTCTGTCGCGAGCTCGAGTCCCGCATCGGCGCCCTGGCATGGAGGAGGGCCTTGAAGCCTGAGATCACCTTTTGGACTGATTATAGATAAAAACCAAATCAAACCGCTAGGATCCTACAAAGGAGTGTTCATTGTAAATCTACCGACATTTTTAATTATTAAAAGTTCATCACGTCCCACACATAACATAAAACACGCTATACCCAGACATCATAGCATCTCAACTCATCAGAATTGGCTTGATGGAGAGGGCACTTGCCATAGAGACTCAATTAAATCTCCACATATCTTTCAGTCTGTGGCTTCTCCTTTAAATAAGTATAGAAGCCGCTTTTGCCCTGACTTAACAAACGCCTACTATAATACAAAGGAGATATGACCTAAATAAGAGCAAACGTGAAGGGATAGTGGTACCGTTCATCGTGACATTTAATTTAGCTGTGCCAAATATTTCAACACACTTTATTGCTTCTCGGAATATTGAACCAGAAAGGCTATGCATTAGTATAAAAGTATTGCAAGAAGTCTTAATAAGAAAGATGTACCCACTCACAAAAAAAAAATTAAAGGTGAGTGGATTAAGATTTCGTCTAGCTCTAGCCTCTCACTCGTCAGTGACAGTTCTCTGAACTTCGACTATTGTGCTAACAGATTGTAATACTTTGTACCGGGGCACCGAAGTTGTACGTTTTGCCTTGGTGATTCCTGGAAGAGCTTTGCACAAGCTATATTGTGACATTTGGTTGCTGTGAATTGAGTCTAGATCTAAATGTAGATGTAGACTCGGAACAGCTGGTGTTGTGGTTTGGCCTTGTTTGCTTTGCAATGCTTGGTCAGATTTTGAGTATACCTAGGTTAGATCTATTTTAAATTTAGAAATACCACTTAGGTTTTAGCTTTGTTTACCTTTTTAGATCTGGAGAATATCTAGAAGGTATCGAAGGTTCGGTTACGTTGATTACAGGAAGTCACTAGATCAAATCCATGATAGGTGTGTGTAAAGTAGGGGCGTTTGATTGGCCAATATTTTTTGCTGATCTTGATGACATAGTTCGGTGAACCCCTCTTTGTTCTAGAAGTTCTACAATGTGTTACTTGGTTACTTGGAGGCTTTGTCCATCCAATGCATGATGTAGCCCTCTGCAGATGTCTTTTATTTCCTTCGATATTGTGCCTTCCTCTGCATTGTGGACCTGGTGCTCTCCTGATGCCATCCATCCATCTAGAATGTGTTTATTATATCGTTTTGAATAACCTCTGTATTTATTACCAAGTATTTTCTATAAGCCGTGGGCGTTTGGTATAAGAATGGTTTGAGAGCTTGCAGAGACCACTGAGAGATAAACCGCTGATGTTTGAGAGCGTGTAGATCTTAATTTTTGTATGAATTCAATTGCTGATCTGAAACTGTCCCTTACTCAAATTAATCAGCTTTTCGTTCAATTTTCGACAATACTTGGGGTGATTTCTTTTCTTTGAGCTGTTCAAAAGAACTCATGGTTACAGGCAGTACTGGACTAGACCTACAACCTAACAGCGCTAGACTATTTGTGACATTTATACTATTATGCTTTTAGCATAATTAACTTTATTCTGTCTGATTTTTTAAAGAAATTTAACCATGATTAATGATTATGATGTAGCAATTTAGGAATCATGAATTTTAGTCAACGCACTTTTAAGAAATTTATTTTCGAAGCGATTATTGGCTACCATACCAGCTTACGTTCTCTAGTGTTAGGCATGTACCCTTGGTGCTGAAATTGGTTGTTTTTTTTTTTTTTTTCGTTTTTTTTTTTTCCATTTTGAAAGCTGAAAAAGCCTAAACCTGACAAGTTTCAAAGTATATATTGTGGTGATAGACTTATAATAAACCTCAAATAGGTGATTGCAGGTTTTTTTTTTTTTCTATGTTTACTCAAAATATTTTATTTTGTCGGCTTTCTTATGATTTCGACCTCTTTTGGACTTCGTTTAAAAAGTCAGTCGCCCATCTACAGACCTATATATTTATGTCGAGCCCCTCCAACAGAGGAACTAGGCTAAAGGCCGAGCAGTTCGCATAATATCTCGGTCGTCGAAACTTCCCATGGTTCTGATGATGTTGACTTTGCTCCACATTTCACTCTCCAAGCTCTGTGTGTGTGTGTGTGTGTGTGTGTGCATGCGTGCGCGTGCGCGCGCACATGCATGTGTAATGATGACTATGTCTGTCCTCATTATATGTAATAAATATGACTGCGAAAAATAGAGGCGTAATGCAAAGATTCTTCAAGTCAGCAGTAGGGTAAGGTGTGAAGAGAGAGAGAGAGAGAGAGAGAGAGAGAGAGA
>BLXT01000501.1:1105902-1118495 GCA_019648995.1 Plakobranchus ocellatus | reverse complement strand
AAGTATGATGCGGTCTGACAGTGTCCAGTATCCTTTCACTGCTTTTCCTATTTCTTTGCCTAGTATGATACCAACTCCTCTTTCTTTATTTTGCCTCCTGAGTAAAATATTTTATAATTTCCTGATGTTATCACTCCTGCCCCTTGCCATCTGACTTCACTTAGGCCTAAAATATTGATTTTCATTCTTTCCATTTCAAGCTTGATGTTATCTAATTTTCCTTTTTGTAACATAGTTCTGACATTCCATGTAGCTATTTTTGTTGTTGCCGTACTCTACAAGCGCCAAAATTCAAGTTTTCATAATTATTGACAAATAAATCCATCTGAAAGATTTGATATATAATTGCCTTTTTAAAACAGATTATTTGACGTGCAAGACAATTTATAAATTTGCTTTTTTGGGGTGTGATCTCGGTACAGACTTTATTATTTCTTTAGTCTATACATATCCTTTAGTGTAACTTTACAAAAAAAATCATATGAATTTATATCCAATGAAAGAATACTCCGTCTGTGGGAAAATAATCTTTCAGTTCAATATGAAGCAAATTATTTGAAAATGGTTGAAGTATCCAGGGAAAGTTCTTTCCTATATTAGAATAAAATCTCTTGAACATCTGCCAAGAATTTTTTTCCACATGACTCTAGCCACTTTCATCTATTTTGCTTTATAGCTATTGGACAACTGCCAACAAATTCCTAAGTTTGAATGGAGGGATGACATATTTTATGAGCAAAAGTATATTTCTACATTTGTAATTTAATATGCTTTTTTTGTCTTTTTTGTAATATTTATCTTTTTGTTTCACCAACAACAGGCTGAAGAATTCAACTTATTGCATACATATAGGATGATACAATTAGGGATGATATGTTTTATTCAGTGTAGTTGCTTTTTTTTTAAAGTTTTTCAAAATATATAACATTTCTACTCTTAATAACCTACTCTTATACTCGGATACTGTGTATCGCACATATTAGGTTCCTGCATTAAACATTACCTTAATAGACCACTCATTTAAAACTACAAAAAGACACAAACCAAAAGCTAGTGAGAATGTCGGAGAAAAAACTTGTAGAAGTTGGAAAAGTGCACATCCCTGAGGATTCAGATTTCCGGCGCTTCAAATCTATGTGTGAAGATTCTGATGGCTGGAAGTTGGAGGTCAGCAAGAACCAGACCATGGTCTGGACCAAAGCTAATGATCTGTCAAATTTTAAGATGGTAAAGGTAAGTTCAGTTCACTAATAATGTGATTATTAAAATGTTGATAATATTTTCACAGCCAAGATGAAAAATTAGTTGGTTATGGTAGATCTTAAGTGACAAGCATGCTATGTAATCGTCACCAAGCTTGATTTTCAGCAAATATTAGTTAATTTGAATATCCCAACAAACTGCAATCTACACTAAATGGTGTATTGGTATTGAAAACCTAGAAGTTTTGTGTCTGTGCTAAAAGAGCTTAAAAGAGCATTGTTTTTTGTTAAAAAAAAATAATAATAACATATGTTATAAATGTTATAAAATTTGATAGAACTTTTACAAGAAATTATTTCCTTTTTGAATTGTGATCATGCAAGAAGGAAAGATTTTTGCTATTGCAACAGGGCAGTAAACATGCTCAAATTATATTTGTGTTATCTTTATTCTAAACTTGAAGACGTTGAGATGTAGTTCAAGGGAAAATGTTTAGAAATCTAATGGACAGAAAATGAAAAGGTTGCTGAAAATTAGAGATTTAAAAAATCTATGGATAAATGAAAATAATTTATAAGGCAATTGTTTTTTGCCATGGGATTTGAAAACAAGCCTTAGAATTTTTTACCATAAAGTTATGGAAAAGCTGTAAGCAGTCGAGGCAGAAAGAGCTAAACAATCATAAACAGCCTGAAGACTTTTATGTCAATGTAGATCTTGATGAAAATCCCATTCTTTTAGCCAATAACAAAGTTGGAGAAGTGGCCTTGACCCTCTATGTCTGCTCCAGACCTGACCTTGAGAAGAGTCTCTAATTTACCTCCACCTTTTAGAAACTTTCACAATAATTTTTATTCACAACACAAATGCATCTGCTGCAACTACTAAGACTTCCACACTGCGCTTACCTATTATTGCTAAGCTGTCATTGTGCTGACAGTACGCTATCACCTTGGCCCAGGCTTAGGTGTAGATGGCACCATGACTTTTGCTACTGGTGCTTTATCTAAACTGCACGCCAAGAAAAAAGGTGTCATTACCAAGTCACTTACCCATTTTTAATAATTTTGTCATTATCAGTATTATTAATTAAAAAAAATATATTTTCTTATTTTTGAAACTTGTTATCAGCAATAGTGATGTTAAAGGTTAAAGTAATATTTTTTTTTTCTTGGAAAATGTGGGACAGCAAAATGCAAATGCATGTCAGGAAAATTATCCAGCCTTTCCTCTTTTCCTCAACTTTTGAAACTGCTCTAAGTGTGCTTTTTCACACAATCATTCATGTATATTAATCATCTTCTCAACTGTATGATTCATCAATGAGTTGATAAAAAGATCATTAAGAATTTACAATTTTATTTTTCCACCAGGTTCGCACTGTTTTTGAAGATCTTGATGCCGCAACAGTGTATGACGTTCTGCATGATCCTGTGTTCAGGAAAGTATGGGATCGTACAATGCTGGAGGGCAAAGAAATCTGTGCCATCAATCCAAACAATGACATTGGCTACTACGCTAGTAGGTTTACAGGTTTCTCTGTCGTGAAGTTAGCTCACTCAATCAGGTCTGATGACCAATTGTTTGTGAAAATTGGTGCAAGTAGAATGATTTTAGATCAGAAGTGTAAAATTTTAGAGTTATGGGGTAAAGATGCATTTGGTTTAGTTTGGTTTGTGTATATAGCCAGTCCAAATCAAGATTATATCAGGCTTTCAGGCCAGGGCATGAGTGATAGTGAGCCTTAAACTTTTGACAGAAATGACCCTGCAGATCACAAAGTGGGTTTGATTTTTGCCTGTGCCACCATGATGAAGATTCAAGCAAATGCCATTTTTACAGTATTTACATGTTACTTTGATTAATATCTGCAGAGCCCTCTGTCACATATGACCAGTTGGAGCCCATGATAACATACATGCTTTACTCCTGAAAAAATCAACTAAAGTACATTCTGTTCTGTTCCATTCTGCTCCCATAGATTTGTCATCCATTGGGTCATCTTAAATGAATCTCTTCCACTCCTCCCAGCTCTCTGCTTTCCTCAGTGTTTCCCACAGTTCTATTGCTTTCCATTCTTGGATGTTGGTCTCTCATTTCTTTTAATGTCTGCGTCTTCTTCTTCCTCCCTGTGCAATGGTACATCTAATAGTGTATTTGGCACATGGAAAAAAAAAGCTTGTACATATTTAAAGACTCATAGTCATAGGACTAGAGTTTATTCTTGTTTTTGTATTGAAGAAACTGACAAAGTGCCTATGCCAGGTGCATAGTGAGCATTTTGCATGTGTCAGGCTGGGTGTGATCTTGTCACCTCACAGTCAGTAATGTGGCAGCTTTCTGTAAGGCCACCCTTTTTACAGGAAGGATGATAAGGGAAAAACAGGAGTGGAGTAAACTTATATAAATCATATTTACTCCTTTCCTACTCCCCAAGTCCCTTTTTCTCCATTTAGTTTTGAAAAAAAGGTTCCAAATACAATGAGACTCGTCACGTAAAATAGAGATAACCTATGCCTATACCTTATTGGTCCTGCTGATAATAAGATGAATTTTTTAAATTAAAAGAAAAAAAAAGTGTTCTTTAAGTCGAGAAAACATTTTTAGAGGAAGAACAAAAGGCACAATTGCTTAGATTTCTGAGTGTGATTTACATTTGTTCTTGTTAACAGTAAAAATCTGCATAACTTTCAAAACTGAAAAATCTTTTCAGGCTCATCAACAGGGAGTCTTTGAAATTTTGTGCATAGAGAGCTGGTTCCAGATATTTTTTAGGTTTTTGCTTAACAAAGAGTAATACAGAATAAGAACTTGATTTGGCAAGAGGCAAATTTTTGCAATCCTTTACAAAAAATTCTTTATGTAAAAAATCATTTGGAAGACTGCTGAACATGTTATGATAATGTATTGAGATTCTGTCACACAGAAGGTGACGGCTATTGCTTAAGTTTGGGATAACGTTCAAACAGTTATATGTACAAAAGCTATGTAATGTACCATCTATTTAAAAAACAATCATAAATGCACACTTTCGGTTTAGTGACAGCAAATGAATGCTGCTTAATTGTAATGTGTCGTGTTTTATGCTTATCTTTTGATCTTTCTCTCTCAGTCCGAGCTCCTGGACCTCTGAAAAACAGAGATTTTGTCACACAAAGATCATGGCTGGACTGTGGTTTTGAGAAAATCATTTTCAACCATTCTGTCAATCATGCAGTAAGTTTTAGGCATTAAATATAATTTGTGAATTGCTTTGCTTTGATGCTACTCTCCTTGCAGTTTGTGGACAAAAATTAGATTTTTGGCCTTTAAAAGGCACTAAGTGTTTGAACTGAAGATATAGAAAAAAAGTTTGTAATATGAAATCAATTAAACTGTGATGTCTGTGATTTCAAGGTGAAAATTGTTACTGACTTTTCTTTTTCTGCTATGTAAATGATTTCTCATGCTGCTTGGTTTTAATAGTCTTTTTGACAAAAGACTTGTTAAATTATGTATGCTTGTAAATGTTTCATGATAAAGAGGATTAGTCGTGTACAAACATGATCAGATAGGAGGAAGTGTGTTTCTTTAATACATTGTGTTTTTTATAGCTCGGCTACAATTGTCACACATCCGATAGAGTATCTGCACCACAGAATATTCTGTGTAATGGCATGGCCACAATTTTCACACAATTCATCTCTATTGTAGAATATTCTGTATTATAGTGATGCTAAGATTTACACTCATTTCATAAGTTATCTATCTGTGGTGTAAAATATTCTGTATAATAGTTAGGCTAAAATTTGCACTTAGTTCATAGGATATATGCACTGTATAATATTCTGTGTTCAATGGTGAGGCTACAATTTTTACACAATTCATAAGGTATTTGTACTGTAGGATATTCTGTGTAATAGCTAGGCTACAATTTACACTCAGTTCATAGGGTATCTGTACTATAAAATATTCTCTGTGTTAGGCTACAATTTAATCACAATTCATAGATTATCTATACTTAGTATATTCCGTGTATTTGTTAGGCTACAATTTAAACACAATTCATATTGTATCTGTACTATAAAATATTCTCTGTGTTAGTTAGGCTACAATTTAATCACAATTCATAGATTATCTATACTTACCATATTCTGTGTATTTGTTAGGCTACAATTTACACACAGACATTAGAGATAGGTTAAAACGAAAAGCCTCATTGAAACCAAGGGCTAGTGCACAGTAGGAAGAATTGCAGGAAAGTTATAGTAAAGATAGATGATGTCAGGCTGTAGTGCTTGATCAATATTTTCTAGGTTCAACCTGTTAGTCCTGTACTCTGTAAGTATGGTAGTGTGTGCAGTATCCTCATGCGGTGACGTTATGGAGTTAGTTTTGAAGAACCTCATAGGCCAAAATGTCTTGAGACCAGTCTTATTGAGTCAGATATATAGCACTTTTGAGAATAAAAGGAATTTTATTAGCTTGGGTTTTTTTTTTCCTTCTTTTCACCTCTTTACTAAAAAAGGCTTCAAAATCTTGTCAAAGAGCTACATTATCTCTGCCTTTGTCACTGAGTTTAAAATATTTAAAATCATTTGGACATTTGTCAAAACAGGTCTGTCATATTCTTAGTGGAACTACAAAATGAGAAGATGTGTAATTAAAAATATGTAACAGTCTGACAAAATGAGTTGAGTTGTGGATCTACACATCTGAGATCAATATTAAAATAAAGAAATGAACATTTCTAAAGTTTTATGTACAGGGAATCTATGTCTTGTCCCTCTAGTAAATTCTCCTGATAGAGAAGTGAGAAGTTTTCTCTCCTCTGGTTAATGGCTTTTATGTAAAATAAATACTGTAGAACTGCAATCTGATTCATTTTGTGAAACTGCTACACATACAGCTGCAGATGATGTATTCATTATCAATTTTTCACATCCAAATTTCTTAGCAGAGGCTTGCAGTGTTTAGCGCTCTGTAGGACACTTAAAACTTAATGATGGCGGGAAACTTAATAGGTGGGCAAAGTATCATATGCAACAGAAGAGCCACCTGTCATAAAGCTTGTAGTGGAAAAGATGCTCTTTAAAAAAATAATAAATAAATAAAATAAAAATATTGTGTTCTCCTTTCTATTAAATGTCAATGTTTTTTTTTAGACTGAGATATGGCCTAATACCATTGGAAAACATAAGTTAATTACAAAATATTTCCTTCATATTTAGATGTAGTAGGGAATAAACCATTTATGTAACAAAAAAGGTTTAAAAGACTAATTTAGGTTGTGATAAGAAGAATTCTGAAACATTCGCAGTGGAATGCTGGATGTGAATTTAAATCATTACGAGACTAAAGAACAAGCACTTGAATCTACTTGAAAAACTCCAAACATATTCAGTATATTTTTAGGAGAATAACAAAAGATCCAAATAAACCTAGGTTATCCTTAGCATATCCTTAATATTTTTGTGGGAGCGGTAACTCATCTGGTGGGGCAGATAACTACATGTACTAAGTCAAGAGTTCCAAGGTTTGAATCTCAGTCCAGGCCAAGTTAATTTTTATTGCTCCTCTATGGCGACACAGCACTAAATGGGTAGCTAGAGCTCTTAAAACCCGGGAAAATGAAGGAGGCGAGGGAAGCAATGGCAAACTACCTCATAATGCCACATGCAAAAAACAATCAGGACCCTGCTCATGGTTCCTGATGCTTGGACCAAGTGTGGGACCCACTTAATTTTTTACTTTTAATATTTATATTGTTATAAAGAAACAGAATATACATACTGTATGCCTATTTTTTCATTGACAGGCGCGGCCAATGAAGAAAGGTACAATCCGTGGCATATCGTTTCTAACAGGCTACTACATTGTCAAGCTGGATATGAACAAGACACAACTAACCTATGTCTCACAGTCAGATCCTAAAGGTAAATGATCAAGTCAGGTTTTTAAAATTGATATTTTTCATATCATGTTTTACCTTTCGTTTCTAACTTACTTGACTTCGTTTTCCTTGTAGCTTTGAATCAAATATCTTGCGACCAGCCTGTCTAAGTCAGAAGCTGCACTTTAAGCATTTTTAATCTTTAAAAAACAGATTGGAATAATGGTGGAAACTGGATTGAGCTATTTTGGTTCAGATCCAAGATATGGGATTTTTAAATTTGAAAAAGGCATTAAAAGGAATGAAAAGAGGAAGTAAAACTGTTTTCTTTTTTTTTTTTCTAACAAGCCTTATCTATGACTTGCGGTTCATGGGGATGAGCTTTGAGACAAATGGTAGTTGATAATTAAAAAGGAATGGATTGTTTGTTTTCTTTTCTCTTAAGTCATTTTTACTAAATGCTTATAAAATTTCATTTGAAAAATTCGTCTGTCTTCATAGAAGTTTTTTTTTATGCATTCAGATGTTATGGCTTTATAATGAACTAATTTTAGTTGAGTTAAAAAGTAACAACATAGGTTTGCTCTCAGATCTTGTCCTTAAGAGGAAGGGAAAAGCTACACGTCACACCAAATTTCTAAAGTATTGTAAAAGAGGAAGGAAACTTTACTCGAAGGATCTTTATGTAATAAGTACGCTAAATCTGCCAGCAAAAAAAAAAAGTTTTATCAAGTGATTACCATGGCAATATGGGCCATCTTGGATTTTGGGCTATCTGTTATAATGACTAAAACTGACAGAGTATATCACAGATCAACTTCAAATTTTTCTTTACATAATTTAGAGATGCTCCTTTATAAACGATCATAGAGCTTTTTTTAAAATTATGTTACATATATTAGAAAACAAATTTTCAAGAATGTTTTATCTGAAATTTCTAACCTGTCCCTGATTTTTTTTTTTTAAATAATACAGTTCACACTTTTGAAAAAAAAAAAAATGCTGTGATAATTTTTTGAGGACAATTTTTTTAACAATACACCTAATTTTGTCCAAATCAACCCACAAACAGCAAAGTTATAATGTAAAATGTAGAAAAAATAACATTTTAGAAAATCTATGATATGCAATATTTTTTTTTCCAAAATCCAAAGTTTGATGTGTTGAGAATTTGTTTTTTTGGAAGTCCTCTTCTTTCTGCATATATGTGAAATTTTATGTCATAAAGATATCTTAAAAATTAAGAAAGCTATAAGCTGCCATGTAACAGAGAAAAATAAAGAAAAGTGTTTCTACAGGGAGTATTCTCTCTCCCCCCCCCCTTAAGTGCATTTATTAATTGTGTTTTTTCTGTATCACTTTTGGTGTCAATGAACAGGAAACTTGCCAGCTTGGGCTGTCAACAAACTTACTCACATATTCGCACCAAAGGTATGTTTTGTTTGACCAACTTTTCTCTCCTTTTGATCTCTGAATTTTAATTTTTACCTCCAGCATTGGATAATTTTTCTTTTCATCGAATAAA
Organism: Plakobranchus ocellatus; assembly: GCA_019648995.1. Lineage (NCBI taxonomy): Eukaryota > Metazoa > Mollusca > Gastropoda > Plakobranchidae > Plakobranchus > Plakobranchus ocellatus. The sequence goes on along the minus strand of BLXT01000501.1, from coordinate 1,109,895 downwards.
AAAGGCATGTTCAGTGCAGAGCTGAAGATTTTAAATCTTTGATTACAGTAGATTCTCTTTAAATGAAAAATAGCTAAACAGAAATAATTGGTTCAATCAAAAAGAATATTTTGGCCAGAATGCTACACATTTTTTTATTCTCTACCTGTACATACCAAAAGTGTGCTAAAACGAAATAAAAGCTATGGTCTCATAAAGTTTTGTTTAAAAGGATCCACATTTAGGGCTGCACTAATTTGTAGAAAATCTTCCCTAACTTAGAAACAGTGAAATATTTTTAAAACAATAATGAAGTGTAATTCAGCAATCGCCAGACATGCTATTAGACATTCTGTTTTTAGCAATAATTAAAGAATTACTAAAAGTTGCAAAGATGAAAAGCTTGAGAGAACAGCCAAGTTTGCTTTTCAATGCAAAAAAAAAAAAAGGAAAAAACTGAATGGCCAACAACAAGTTTTTATTTCAGAGGAAAAATGTATATATATACCGAAACAGATCATATTTTTATAGCCAATAAAGAAATGGTAAGGCATAGAGGAAGATTACAGTCATATTGAAAGCATTCTATTAGACATGTTCACCAACAACTTATGAGCTATGCACTTGATGGTGATGATCATAAGGGCAACTTCCTGCCTAGTGGCACTCTTAAGGGAAGGCCAGAACATGAATAAAAAGCATGTGTTTATATGCTACTAGTTGTGTAGCAGTCCAACAAAATGAGTCAAGTTGCTGTTTTGCATGAATGACTTTAAATGAAAACCATTGTCTAGAGAGATGAAAACTACTCACCCCTCTATGTGAAAAACTTTCTCTAGACATGTTTTAGAATTTTTGTGCATAAAGCATTGGGAATTTTTACTTCTTTACTTTAATATTTTGGTTGATCTCAGTGATCCAGACCCACCACTTGACTCATTCATATGTGAGATCGCTACACAGTTGAAGAATATCATTTGATTTTGTGGCAGAAAAACCAAGCTAGAAAAGGTGCTGCATTAGGCCAGTGGAAGAGTTCTCTTGCAAAATAAATGGGCCGGGGGGGTAGAGATGGAACTTGTCCAATTTGATCTTACTTTTAACAAGGAACATGTAGAGGTGGATGAGAAAATTTATCTATAAAATCTAAGTCGGTGGGCAGCAGGCAACGGTCTGGATTATATAAGTTCCTAGAGGGAGAATCTTAGGAGAAAAATTAGTTGGAAAACATGATTGTCCATTTCTGTCTTATCTGGCTCTAATTGCAAAACGCTTATTTATTTATAGCTGGTGTTAAGTAGAATCTATGGCAATTTGCTGTGTGGGTAACAGTTAGAAATTAATTGGATGCTGTCTGTTAAAAAGTTTTTTCAACAATGAACATTCTGGTTTTAGGTTATAAACAGAATCTACAAAGCTGCCAAGACTTACAAGGCATGGAAAGCTAAAAACCGGCCAGAGTTCAAGCCATGGCTCTTCCCAGAACAGATGATGTCTGAACTGCCGAGGTTTAACCCGGACGACATTGTCAGCAACGAGATGTTGGCAGCTTCAAGTGATTCGCTGGAGGAGGAAGAGGAGGGAGCCTGCAAGGAGTCAGACCTGAAGGATGAGGACTATTGATGACAGCCTCTCTAGGGAGCAGTGACGGCCTGTCTTTCATTCGTATGCTGGTGGTACTAGTTAGAGTTTGATTAATGATGTGTATAGTGTCAGCACAAGATGAGACATTTTGTGGAGGAGAAGGTATTTTCTTTAGAAATGCAGCTGTTTAAAGTATGAGTAATTTTTTTTCTTTTTTTTTTTTTTTAAGCAAGACATCTCTCATACTCTTTCTGGGACTCGAGCAATATTCAATATTGATGGACTTTGCTCCCTTAGGTGTATTCAAGTCATTGTTGCACAGCCGGCTCTGCCGCAGAATTTCTCATTTTGTGTTGGCACTGAATATTATTGAAGTCCTGTTTGTGTACAGAAAAAGGAGTATTTAAAAAAGCGGAATTTTTAACTTAAAAAATATTGTTTTTATATGCCCCAGTCCTTTTCATTTTATTGCATTTTTTTTTCCTGTTTTGATAATTAAAACATAAGAGGGCCTTTTACTATATTTTGAAAATTTTATCCCAAACTGGCATTGAATTGACTTTTTATTGTGAAGAAAGCTTTATCTAGAAAAAAATGAAGATATGTCAGGATGTTAAAGAAAAAGAAGTTTAAGGAAATAAAGAAGGATGCATCATTCAAGCTGTTGAAGGATGGAAGAGGAGTAGGGATAGAGAGTGTCTTCAGAGAGAAACATTTCTACAACTAGGATATGCTTTTAACAACTACTGTAGCCAAATAAAAAAGCAGTATCGCCCATAGACTTAACATTGACAATACTGCTATTTAATTGGCTACAGCAGTGTCACAGCCAGTAGGCATTTGTGTAAACTTTCAATGTCTTTTTTTTTTTTAATCTTATGTTAACTATTATAATATTTTTCTCATTGATTCATCACTTACTTCCCCATTGTAGAGCTTTAAGTTTATTGTCTTAGACTTATCCAAATAAGCTGGAAGTACCAAGCTATGCATTTAATGTTTGAAATTTTTTTTAAAGGCTTTAACTTTTAAGTAAAGAAAAACTGGCTAGTATAAGGCTAAGTTTTTTGTGAAAATTTGACCATTAAAAAGACCAACCAAAACCTTATCAATTTAAAAGAAAAAAAAAAAATCAACTGCTCATGTATGTCATTTGCAACATTCCCTTCATTAAGACTAGTCTCAAGGCAAAATTTTATGTATATCAGCAGGCTTATTATATTTGCCTTTTCCCATGTTCTCAGTTGTAAGATCTTTGATTTATTCATGTACTGCTGTAATTCTTTCATAGGACCACGGTGCCAAGTCAGTCAATGTTTTTGTGTGGTCTCACTCTACTTGCTGTCACCCTGCTATGCTGAAGCTTGTGTTGTGAGAGTTGTCACAATCCTACGCCACAGTATGCTTTTGGGCTTACTTTTGTTTTTTTTCTTGTTTGATTTCGGTTCTTGTGTTTGCTCATACAATGACTGTTTTGCTGACATTTGAAAGTGGAGGATGAGTCTGCTTTGTTTGAAGTTTTCGAAAGACAAAGTTGTGCGATCTAACAAAATAACTGTAGTTTTGGTCAAGCCTAATAATACTCTCATTCATTAGCCTGACCATGTAGAAATTTTTAAAAAACAAATCAGCATATCCCAAACAATTTGAACTAAACTTCGTGAAAACTTCCCAGTTGTCATTTCGATGTACGAGATAAAAGAGTATCAGGTTTGTAGTTAGGATCAAATCAAATATCAAATAGAAAATAATAACTTGAAATGCATTAAATATGATAGTTTGAAGTAAAAAGAATGAACCAGAAACACAGAAATGACATAGCAAATCCCTTCTAGTACAGTACATTTTTTAAAATATAAATATAAGTGAATTGGAAGCAGGGGCCACTTATATGATTTTCAGATTTGAGCATGAAAGAATGTTTGGGTAATCAATTTGAAACACTAAACAAAACAAAAATTAAACCAGTCCACAAAAGAAGAAAATGATTTGGCAGGAGAGTGATGAACTGAACACTTCAGTCTTCAAAACATTTTGGACATTTAAAGTTTTGAAGGGCAACAGATTGAAACAGGTATTGAGATGGAAGGGAAGGCAGGTGCAGAAGTTGAGAAGCAATGGCACAGAGTTGCTGAGACAGACAGAATGCTTAAGGACAGAGGCCTGTAGGGACAGGTAGTCAGGGATGCCACTTTATGTGGTGGCTAGGCAGTTTATGATAATAGGGCTGAATTAACTTCCTCAGACTTTTTGCACAAAAGGAATTGCTGTAATACTTTGATAAACCAGCAGATGTAGTTAAAGAGATTTAAAGTAAAATCCCCAAATTGCTTCCCCCCCCCCCCCTTCTAAGAATTATCCTGGCCGAACCAAAATGATTTCTACTGCATCTAGAATTTCAGTTTAAAAGTATTCTGCTGTTTTATTTTG
>BLXT01000501.1:1081612-1102140 GCA_019648995.1 Plakobranchus ocellatus | reverse complement strand
TTCCAATGGCTTTATTCTGCACTTTATTTAGTTAGTAACAGTGATTGAGGGCCCATCACATTTCTGATCCAAATCGCATGAGGTTTATACCAATAATTTGGAGTCATAAAATAGTCAGTCAGGATGAAAACACATAAAACCTAAGGACAATATGTATTAACTCTAAGGGGAGCAATGATTACTTAATACTAGTGTAAGAGAAGTTATTGCCTCTATTTTCCTTGTATCCTAAGTACTTAATATATCTGAACGTTCAAAGGCATTCCAAAGCACCAGGCATTTGGATGGTGACCACTGTAATCTTAATTAAACTGCGTGATGAAACCAGTGCAAGTAAGGTCCAAGTGACAAAGTAGTCTACTCATTGTGGCTCTCTTACAGATTATGTGCTGCAAGATCATACATGAGTAAACATCATGTTTACTCATCTGAGCTGTCTAGTGAAAAGAGAGTCCAGGGGGAAATCAAAGAGTTAGGAATATTGGGAAAAATCAGTTTATTTCTTGCTAAGGCTTATTTCTTTTGAGAAGGAGGCTTAATGAAAAAAAAAAAAACCTTCTTGTTGATTGTGACAATTAAAAAAAAAACCCTTTATGTTGACAATCAGTTCAAGTAAGTTCAATACAAACATATCTGCACCATGTACAATTTATTCCATATACTTTAATGCATAGATGAGTACATATGATCATAAATTTTTAAATAGCTTTAAGGATTTTAAAATACTTTGACTAAGATGTTTTGTCTGATTGTGAGTTTTAAAAGTTGCTTTGGAACTGTAGGAGTTCCCAGGTTAGAGTTACTGATGCACATCAGGGCTGTGAGGACTGTCATGTTAGTTGTGAGTGTCATTTTGCCATATCTGCATTGGAGTGTTGCTTGAGTTTCCATACGAAACAAAGATTGTGAAAAGTTGAAAAGTTCATAGGAAAAAAGAAAGGTGTGGGATTTTAAACTTGCACTTGGGGAAAAAACAAGGCAGCCAAGGGACACCTAGGGATTATAACCTTGAGTTGGAGGGTCAACAGTTCAGGGGGAAGGGTTCTTCTCTGTAGAGTTCCTGCTTTCTTGCCTAATGAGTTTCTTACTACTTGACTGTTCATTGTGAAAAAAAAACAAGTTTTCCTTCAATGTTACTGGGTATTCATTCTGCTGTAATACTTAAGGCACTGATTGTTTGCTTGAAGGTTTACTTCAGTGCATGCCATGTCAAACTATCTCTCCTTTCATATCTTATAAGAAATATGTTTAAAGTGTCACAGATTAGAACAGTTTAAAACAATTGGCAGCTAGAAGATAACGCTATTTTTAGGGATTTTATTCAGCAGTGTAAAAAAGTGCATTTTGTACTTTGGTATCCACAAAGATGTTGATAAAATATTTCTATTTAAAGCCTAACACACACTATGTTGTTATTTTGATGTTACATTTTACGAGTCCAATGTTGCCATATACAACACTGACAACTTACAAACAAATAAATGCCTGTTTGCATTGACATTTCTCAAAAGCTTGCATGATTTAGAAACCACATCACTATGACAAGGGAAAGGTTTTTAAGAAATAAAGTACAGCTCTCTAACATTTGAGCAACATTAGTTTCCGAGAACGCTTATACTAGAAGGTGTGAACTGCTATATGCCATCACCATGTGTAGTATCAATTTTTGTCCTGAGGCCAGCCCGTATCAGTCTAGTTGGTGTCGCATTCATCATTTTGAAGAAAGAAAAAATACTTTTTTTTTTTTTAATTTTGCAAACAATAACTTTAAACACTTCTCTCTTAGTACAACATCAATTTCTCTACTATCCATTGTTCACCTTTGGGGAGCTTGCAGAGGGCAGTTTCAAGCCATTTCAGTTGTTTGAAATATTCACTATGCGGTTTGTGACTCAATTGTGGCTGGTCTTGAGGCAATTTATTGAAAACATTTTCCGTCTGTCTTATTTTTTTTCATTTTTATTTTTTTTGTTTGTAATTTTATGAATTTTAAAATATTTTTGAGATATTAACACTCTTATACTTAGGAATTATTTTTTTCCTTTTTTAAACATCTCCTGTAAAAGAGTATGTTTTGTTTGCACACTGAAAAAAAAAAACTTTTAGTATTGTTTGAAACAGTCTTCCAGTAATGATGAATGTCACTAACAGTTCAGTGTTCCTGCTGTTTATCTGTTTATATTTACCAACTGTTTTACACTTTTCAATGTGTCTTTAACTTTTTTTCAAATATAGAGATGTATTTTTTTACAAAGTGATGGGAAATGAATGAAATGTAAAAAAAAAAAAATAATACTTAGGGGTTTACTATTTGAACTTTTTTTTTTTAACTTTAGAAAACTAGAACATACGTGAATGTTCAAACACATATCTAACACATATATGTTAATGTGCCAAAAACGTATTGAAACTTCCCCATTTTGACCTGTGAGTAATTAGAACTCGTTTTAAAGTATTAAGGATTTGTTTTTTTGTTTTTTGTCCCTTGTGTCTGATACTAGGTTTACACAGGGACTGCCAGTACTATACTTCTGTGTGATGTGGAATGGTTTGGGTTTTTGTTTATAGCCAGTCCACAACCAAGCGGTCTCAGGCTTTTAAGCGTCAATCAGATCAGGGCGCCAGTGGCGGGGCTCGAATCCGAGATAGAGGGGTCCTAGCAGATCTTAGGGCTGATTTGCTATCCATTGTGCCACCATTGGCCCCGTCGAAGTGGAGAGCCAAGCTTGATACAAGTCTTGAGTGGATAAGTGTGTATGTGTATGTGAGTATGTGTGCATGAGGGTGTGTGTGTGAGTGAGATGTGTGTAAATGAGAGGGCTTGTGTTCAAAGAGAGAGTATGTATCAGAGAGAGATAGAAATAAAGTGAGGTTCTTTCACGCATTGCTTTCTGCTCAATTTATACCCAGGTGTGTATATGTGTGTGTGTGCGGGGGGGGGAGAGGATTGAAATGAAGTTGAGTTTCGGTGGAAGCAATTTATGTTTTCACTTTTCTTTGTGATTATTTAATGTCAATTGAGATAAAATCTTGAAGTTCCTGACTGTAAGTTATTTTTTATGTTATCATTTTGCTGTATGACTATTTTATGTCAATGTCAATTACACCTCAATGTTCTTTGAGACCAGTTCTAGTATGTTAGATGTCAGAAATCACAAATCAAATTTGCTTTTTGAATGCAGATTAGAGTCTTGGATGTTGGTATATTTTACTGGTGGAAAGTGATGCAGATGGACATTAAGGAAGGTATTAGTCTCAAAGTGTGTGGAGTTAGGCCTTAGCTCCTGGCACCTGCCCATAGGCGATAACATATATGATACACCTGCTTCCCTTGATGGGAGATTAGTTTTAATATACCTTTTTTTTTTTAATGAAGATTTTTTTCACATAGAATACAATTTAAAATGTTATTCATTTCTCTTGGTTAAAAGCTTTGAGATTAATAGCTTAAGTTACTGACTTTGTTTTTATAACAGAAATTTATGCTCTTCTCCATTTTTGTAGTAGCACAAGTGTATTTTTATTTTATTACAATTGCTTACTTCCATGTGACTTTTTGTATGATACTTTATTTTTACCCTAACTGTTTCATTTATGACTATTTCAGTAAACATGGATTTTTTTTCTCTTCTTACTAAAATATTATTTCAAAGTAAGAATATGTAGACTTTATGAATTTTTTAGTGTTTGTGAATCAAATTTGAATTTGACATTATTTCATAGCTTTGGATATCAAGTTCAAGGTAATTTTTTGTTTAGTGTAGTGTTTTGGGTTGCTTTATTTTTTTCTCAAGTCTTTAGTTTTACAACATACAGTGTATACGTCCAGAAGGATTGAAGGCAGACACAGTAGCGGTAGACAGAGAATAACTTTTATCGAAACTCTTATTCTTAAGTCATGGGCAATAAACAAAGATAGCAACAACAACTTTATGAGGTTAACTGAGTACAGGTTTGACTTTGAGTGGAGGACCATGATTGCCAATGTCTTTTCCAGAAAAGGGGACTAAAGAGGAAGAAGATATATGTCCACCAAGTGAGTGAGTGAATTTGAATGCTGTGTGAAGAAGAGAGTAGGAAAGCACTATTAAATGTATTATTGAAACCTGCCAGATGAGATCCATGATATTGACTGAAATTGCTTGAACACAAGTTTGCTTATTTTTAAGCAAGTTTTTAAATTTTTTTTTGCCAGTTTTTCTACGGTTTTATTTGTATTGAGTAAGCTTGTATCCCTGTTAGGGATTAAAATTTAGAATTTTTTTGTTATTTTTGAATGCTGGTAGTTAGAAATGCCAGAAATGTGTTGGACGCACAAAAGTGACATGTCAGAACTGCTGCCTGTATTTCTGACTTCACACTGCTAGGACTGGTCTCAGACAAGTAAATGCATTTACCCTTCACAGACCATTCGGAGACAGTGAAAACATTTGATACCTGTCTAACTAATATGTTGGAGTCGTAATGTATTACTATATATTAAGGGAGAATTTTTTTTTTTTTTTTCATTTTATATCTCCAGAAAATGTTTACCTAATGTCTAAACAATTATATTCTTCACTTGATTTGTTGTTGTACTGAAAAAAAAAAGGAGAGTGTTTGCCCTTTGTTGAAAGTCACCTACGCTCAAAGCTTGTTACGTCTGGTCTGCTTCATATTTTAACATTTGTTGTAGATTTTCCTCTCCTCTTCACTTTTTGTCTTAGTACTTTTGTTTATCATTGTAGTATTTTTCTTCTTCAAGTTTTCTTAGTATATTACCCTTCATTTTAAGCTACCTTGATATTTTTTAAAGATTGCAATATTATTTGTACTACTGTTCAGTGGTTAGCACATTTTTACATATTTTTCTGTAGCTGATGGTGTCGGCCCTGGTGCAAAACTCTTTAGCACAACAGAAAAATGCAACTGAATTTTGTGTTAATGTTGCTTTTGTCCAGTGCCCATTTACTTGGAAAGGCAGTTTTTTTTTTTTTTTTTTTTGGGGGGGGGGTGGTTAAAGCAAAAACATATAGTTTAGATTTGGCCCATGGTGAAGAAAATTAATGACAATGTTTTTGTGAATCAAAGAAGAAATTATCATGCACTTGCAGCAGTCATACTACTCTATATGTGTTTTTGTTTTTTTTTAAAAGTTGTTTGTAATTGCGGAACTCTTCACCAGAAAAATATTCTGCCATGGCATGTTTTACAGGAAGTTCCTTATCAGTAGAATGATAGGCCAGCCTGGAAAAGCAGCTATTCTCTCCAGGTGTGTCCACAACTTGAATTCTGATACAGCAGTATTTGGTTAATATGTATGCATGTTGAAAACAATTCTTCTCACAAGCCAATACTCAGGTCTGCTATGAACTGACACTAAAATTTTTAGACATTTTTAAGCTGGAAAAAACTAACATTTCCTGATGCTAATTGATGGTGTTTTGACAGTTGTCAGAAAAAAATCAGGTCTGTGTATTTTGGACGGTGGTCGGAACATTTAGTTATGATTACATTAAGATGTGGATATGTAGTTCTCGTTTTCTCTAGATTTTCTTACATTCCCCCTTTCTTTGTATACTCTGCCTACATTTTAAATATATCTTCATATTGTTTCTTAGAAACCAGGGACCATTTGAAAACCTTATGTTTTAATGTTTAGGCATTTCTAATACAAATAAATAGCAGTTGGGCTGCTTTTTTTGAATATGTGATTAATTCTTAACATTTTCAAAATTTCAGATGGCAAAGAAAAATGAACTCATGTTAATGCAACTCTGATTATTATGTGATCATATTTTATATATTAATTTTATTATACATGTATAGCAGAAAACACATTGTATGTAGATATTTTTTCTTTGAGAATGGGATAGAAAAATAGCAAAAAAAGTATGTTTCCCCCTATTACTCCATGATTCAATCACAATAAAATATTCATGTTTTTCTTGTTTGAGAAAGGGTTTGTTTAATTTGTATTGTGTTGGTGATCATTATGAATATTATCATTGATTTGCACGGAATTAATTAGTTAGACAAAATACTGGAAACACCACCCCTCCCCTCCACTTTTCTCTTCTGCATAAGGTCAATGACCTTTGCCCTTAAATGTGTCCATTGTGTCTTTTTTTTTATAGAAAAACTAATGTGAACTATTTTCAGAGAATTAATTGGAACAAAAAGAAAATGTGTATATTTATTACAAATTTTCCTAGACATAGCTCTTAGATCAAAATTTATATTTTGTGCATTTTGATGATAAGTTTTTGAATGTTTAAAAATATATTATCATTTTATGTGGTAAAAAGCATTGTAATATTTTTTCATTCCTTAGGATTTCATGTATCACTCAAAACGAAGCCTTTTCTAATGAGTACAAAAGACCTGATATTTAGATTTTCAAATTCATACAAATCAAGGTACATCTCAACAACAGACTATCTTATCATAAAAAAAAAAAATGGTTATGTTCAGTCCCAGAAATCCATATCAGATAATCTGAAGCCAATGCACTCGAGTAATCACCTACCTGGTTGTTTTACTTTTTTGGCTAAAGACAGTAAGTACAATGCAGTGTTGGGTTCTTAACTCCAGGGTGTATCAATTATGTCGCTCCATTAAAAAATTTCTAGGCCCGTATGTAGCAAAGGCAAGGGAGACTAAGTGTTGGCAATGATCAACAAAGGCAAAATGTGTGTAAAGTTGACCAGCTTAGGCCTAGTCTTGTGCAATTGGATTGGGGATGCAGTTGGCTAGAATTAACTGTTACTGTTAGAGTCTGATTGCAATAGCGCAACATCTAATTGAAAGTAAAGCAATTGCAGTTGCCAGTGAAGTAATGATTGATGCGCACAATGTGAGAGTGGGGTTTGGGTTCGGATGCTGGGTTAGATGGGTTGTGGTTGAAATGAGTGATGTAGGATTCAGTTACACTTAACAAATACCCAAAACTTGAGCGTCTTTGCTTTTGTTTAATTACATTTAAGAGAACAAAAATTAGGTGCTAATGTATTAAAGATCTATTTAACAGCATAAAAACTGCAGTTTGTGATAATCAGTCCACCCATTCGAAGTACATCACTCTAATTTTTGGTCAGATGGAATCCTTGCTATAGTTTCCTGATAAATAATATTTTGCATAAATCAAAATAATCAAGCAAATATTTTTTCCCAGCCTCTTCAAATTAAAAAACTACTTGTAATTTCGGTATTAAATTTCTTCAAGATTTTATTAATTCTTGCTCTGACTGACAGAAGTATTTGCAGTTGGCCTAGTCAGGTCAGAAAAAATGCTGGGGTTTTAAAAACATTCTTTCAGATGCCTTGAATTGTAAACAATTTTTATAAGCTAAGATGTATAATGACCATTTGGTTGGATTAGGTCAGCAAGAGATGGATAGGGAGAATTAGTCCCTCCTGGTTAAACTTCTAGTGACTAAAATTAATATCTTTTCTCTACTCAAACATGTAAATAAAAGTTTATAGCTTGAAGAATCAGTCGAGATGGAACACTTTATTTTCCATTTTGTTTAATATTTAAGTGGTGTAAAAATGTAAAGCATGTAAAATATTTGGAACGAGAATAGTAGAATAACTTAAGTGATTGAACTGATCACCTATGGCATAGTATGTGCCTACCATGAACACACCACCATTCTCCCCCTATACATTTACTCTTATCTGAGGCTTTTTGTCCTTACATTACAAATCAAAACTAAATCGATTAGTAAATGGGATTGAAAGTTGCAATTTCAGTATCCATAGACGTTTCTGTTTGCATCTCCATTGAACCTGACAATGATGATATCTCCTGTACATCTTTCAGTTCTCTATGATCAAGATGAATGAAACAATGTAGTCACACGTGATTCTATTTTGTCACAACACAAAATTGATACGAATTCATGTACCGGTGCACAAAAAAACAAAAATACACACATACGGTTAGAAACTACAATAGGCAGGCATGTACTTGAAATGCACAAAATGTGCAATCATCTTTTTATTGATACATATTTGTCTACAAACACCAAAATCTATTAAGAAAAAGTTTGTCTGTTAAAAGTAAACAAGAAAATAAAGGGAGTTATTTTAAGCAGGGATCTAAGTCACGAATCTACCATTTAACAAATCAAAAACTTCTCCCACACATTTATGATGATACGATAATGTTCACACAATCATCAAGATAAACTTTGAATTATTTTATGTTTGCTTTACCTTTAAAAAATTGCAGGATACTTTATCAAGAATCAATTTTTTGTTTTCTTTTCTTTTGCCTTTGATGTATTTGAAGTTATTTGAAAAGTCATCAAGCAATGTTTCCAACGCCAACAGCAAATTTAAATGGATTAAAAAACAAAATAATTTTGACTCAGGATAATGATGATTTACCAAGGAGATGGTCAAGACAGGTAAATAATTATTGTTGTATTAGGTGATGTAGATAGCTTTACACCCTCTTGGCTGTACTAACAAGGAAAAAAGTGCAATTCAGATAATATACATGGAACAACAAACTCATAGATTGTTATATAAATGACTGTGGAGTTTTATTTGATACATCAAGAATATGGAGTAAGAAAGAAATCTGTGACACAGGGCATTAGTTCATATTGTGTGCTGGTTAATTTTAAAACACATCAGCTTCATAAAGTACTGGACCTATAGTAAAACAACACCCAAATATAGGCAAAGTCATAAACCAAAATATTCCATCAGTTAATTTGAAGAAAAATGTCATGCTCACAATATGTTATTTAAAAAATTTGTCACCTGACCAAAAAAGTGCAATATCTTTACCAGTTTGTCTCATACGTGACACAATATGCTACAATTAGGTGAGAATCAGTTAAAACAATTATACTCCTTAGGGTAAAACAGAGGCATAGTAAATAATTATTCCACCTCTTGAAATTTTTCTATTACACAATCTTAAAACAACAACAGTATAATAAACCCACGTTACATAAAATAAGGTTAAAAGTATACAATCCACATTAAAACAAAATTGAATTGAAGAGGGTAAGACGGGCAATTAAAAAAAAAATAAAGATGCCCTCTTTTCCGTAACAGAAAACTGTAGACTATCACTTATTAGTTGTTTCCAGAGCTTGGTGCTGTTCCTTCCTCTGCTTGTTACCACTCCCCACCACATGACAGCTCCAGAGCCCCCTGAGCTGCCCTCTAGTGGCGCAAACTCTCCAGCTGCTGTGTGGCTCTTGCCTTGATAGTGTCAAGTGCAGCTCCAATGTCACCCTCACTCTGGGTGAGCAGTTCTGTGAGCCAGCCGTCAGTGTTGGTGAAGCCCATGGCCAGCATCTGCTCTACACTCTCCTGAATACGCAGGTCTGGTCGGAGGGAGAAACAACAGGAGGATCATATACTACTGCAACAAATCCTCTATAAGAAAGTCTCATTGTAATACTAGACAGCTATTTCACAACACCAAACCTACAAGTAGAGAGGTGTTATGATAAGCTTATACTTAAGGAGCATTTTGATCAGCGTTTACCGCAAATATTACATTTTTTTCATAAAAACTGTATTCATAGATTGAAAACCTCATCTTAACAACAAGATAGGACTTCAGTGTAAGTGTAAAACCATAAAAAATTATCAAAACTATATCCATTTATTTATTTAATTTTTTTTTTTTTTTTTGCTTTAATAATGTTAAACACACAAACACAACAAATACATGCATCTGGATTTCAAATCAATTTCACAAAAGAAAAAACATAAGCAAAGATGCATCCTCCATGCATCTTTTCTTTTGGAAATAAATTGCTAACTCTGCTGGAATTGACGTGCCACGTACAGAGGCAAAAAAAAAAGTGATTACTGTACAACACAATCTCATAAACTGTGCCACAGAAAAAATCAGACAGAAAACAATAAGCTGTGGTACAATATTCTCAATGAACATGACAAAATACTTACTTGGGTAAATACTGGTCCTGGCAGCATCCCCGTTTGGCCCCACAGTGGGTCTGGGAGGAGGAGTTGGTGCGGCTGGAGGTGCCGAGGCTTGGGCTGCCTGTGGGGCAGCAACTGGGGCAGGCATCGGAATCGCACCAGCTGGAGGCATTTGAGGCTCCTCATCTACCAGGGTCCAGCCCTCATCAGATCCGTTGTTACTTGCAGACTGATCACAAGGAATGAAAAAAAAAAAGCAAAATAAGCTTACTTGTTTCCCAGAGATATGTCAATGTTATACAATAATACACAATAATAAAGTTTCTACAATTACTGTTCAGCTTATCATAAAATGTCATTCAAACACCAAGTCTTAGCTAAAGGTAGTACTTCATTTTCCTACCTGTGATTAACCCCCTCCCCCCCACCCCAAACAATTTTAAATGAGATTATAATCAAAACCAAAGGACAGCAAAGTATACTTACGAATGTGAGAAAATAATTTCCAACAGAATATTTAACATCAGAATCTTTGCAAAAACTAGACAAGTTATTGTACAGGTTCAAATATTGCCAATTCTAATCCTTTTTTGAGATACAATGTTTCTACTGCATCATTTTAAATTATATCCATCTTTAGTTCATCAACTCTACATAATTGTCACCTTCTTTTGTTCTGTGTTCACTGGGGCCTCAGCTGCCTGGCCAGAAGAGTCTGTCTCCATCTGGGTGGGCTCTGCCTGTGGTGCCGGTGATGTCTGCTCTTCTGCTCGAGCTTTGCGCACATTAGGGCCAAACGCAGCACAGTGCACACCAGCTCCCATGCCTGATCCGAAACCACCACCACATCCCTGCTTAAACTGTCCACTCTGTGCACTGGTACCATTGTGATGTACGTCATAGGTCACATCAATACCTGGACAGAGAAAAAAAAAAGATTTTAAAATGTGCATAATGATGTATTGTAAAGGAAAAAAAAGTATTTGTGCTGGAACATATCCAAGGTAAAATAAAAACTTCTTGTACATTGAAAAGTAAAAAAGAAACCCATTGAAATATTAAACGTTTCATAAATATTTCTGGGCCAGATCAATTTGAGTTACATTTGAATGTCTTACACTATTGTTACAGCCTAACAAGGTATTTACCCCTTTTGACTCATCCCAGTTTTAGATCAACCAGCCCAAATTTAACAAAGCTACTTGAAAATATTTTCAGTGCAGATTCAAAATATGGCCAAAATATTGACTTGAAATCCTAGGCTGACCTATCCGCCATTAAGTTTCCAAAAGACCAATATGCAGTGAAAACTGGATGCAGATATTGTAGTCGTGTTTAAGGTACTGGAATTCTAAACTTTTGAAAAAAGGAGTAAAAAGATGGAACTATAAAGAACTATTTTTTTTTCTCTCAATCAATGCATGTGATATCCAATTCACGAATACCTGTCTCAAGACAAATGAAGTATAAAACAACTTTTTTGCTTAATCTAAGAAAAAAATTGGTTTAGCTGAAATCCAGTTAAAATTTAATTTTCTGATGAGTTTTTACAAGAAGAAAAATTGTATATTTCCAATATTTTTCCATGTTATCATTTAGCTTGAACTCTAAGACTCAAACATGTGACAATCTCAAAACTATATTGTAAGTTTATGATGGCAGTGAAAATTAAGGAAAAAAAAAATTATAATATAACCACTATCGGTCAAATGTCTGAAAAATCCTCTATAATGATAATTTCTTAAATTCATTTCATTTTTCAACTGGTGATACATTATCATTTTGCACCCAAGATGATACAATAGGGAGATCAACCATTTCAGTTTTGTTGTAAAGGAAACAGGAATTGCTTGTTTCACAATAGAAAAGATAATGACTTATGGCCCAAACTCACCAAAAGGATCCAGAAATGCAGCAATGTTGGCCCCAACATTCCTCAGTAGGTTGTCATATTCAGCCTGTGCTTTGGCCTTGGATTCATCACTCTGTCCAGCCTCGCCAGCCTGAGCACTGGCACTGGCATTAGCACTAGCACTAGCGCTGGCTCCAGCTGCCCTGGTGCTTGAGGCACTTCCTGCGCCGGCTGTTGCTCCACCATCCTGAGCCATGTTCCTCATGAAGCGGCTTATATAGCGACCCATGTGGGGAGGCAGAAAGTTCTGTGAGGGTTGAAAAAAAGGGGCATTTTAAACAAACTGATTAAGCTGTACAGAAAAAAACAACTCTTACAAAGCATAGACTATCTACATGCCTTTTTGAAAATAAAATGTTATTTCAGGGTATTACAAAACCTGTGTGGACACAAGCCAGATTAAAACTATGACCTGATGTTCAGTGTACCAAGTATACATATTTCAGGAAATTGGTAACATAATATATTCAAAGCAAGGAATGAGGATTAGCCCCTCTATATGTGTGGCAATCTGAGAAAATCTGTCAGAACTTAGTTAGCATTGTTTTTGTGCTAGGCCCTGGTGCATTCAGAATTAAAGGTTTTTACTTAAAAGCACTGTTTTGTTGGAAGTTTCATAACCTCAATTCTTTTTAAGATATCAACAACATCAAAATATCAAATGTACACAGGATGAAATGTTGAGATGCGAGTTGTGAGAGGTTTTCTCAAGTTGCCACACAATTAAAAAATGCTCCAAACATCTTTTATAAAAGGATCTGAAGAGAATTAGTGAGGTTTTGAGCTTGGAGCTTAAAATTAGATATGATAAGGGTATTAACTTTGAAAAAGTTTTCATTTGCCTATATCGTTCTGAAACTACACAATACATAATGGTCACATCCTAATTGTTAGATTTATATTATTTAAAGTGCAGACATTAAATGTCCAGAAACTTCAAAAATGGGGAAAAAATTCACTTTTTTTCTTCAAATGTGTAAAAACTTCAGACATACAAAAAACGATTCAGTAAAAAAAAATCAACTTTGACTGCACCTTGTTTAAAAAACGTATCATTCATGTTACATTTTTTCAGGTTTTTGAGTTAGAGTAAAGATTAGAAGTACTTTTGACAATAAATTGATGAATTGTGACAAAGACTCACCAAGGGATTAACCCGTGGGGCAGTAATCTTATACATGTCATGTTCCGTGTGCATGCCCTTCCCCTCACATGTCTGGCATAAATCATAGTCAGGGCACTTGCAGCACTTGTAGCGGATACCAATGACAGGGCCCTCACATCCGTCGCAGGTCACTCCAACATGCACCTGGGGCTGTTCATCAGGCTTAGGTTGAGTCTTTTGGCCTTGTCTAGGAGCACTCTTGTCCTGGGTCTGCTGCTGCTGCTGCTGCTGCTGTTGGTGATCAGTGCTTTTAGGTTGAGCCCCACTGGTCTTTGGTGGAACAGCCTGCTTGGGTGGATTCTCTGCCTGTTCTACTGGTTCTGAAAAGGATGCAAACAAAATATATATGAACTCTTATTAAAGGATATCCCGACTGCTTTTTCAGTGAAAATTATTACATTTTACAAAACAAACAAAAAAAATTGTAGAAATATATGTACTCAAAATTAAGCCACTCATGAAGCCACTGATCAGGGCTTACTAATAACTACACGAAAGTAATACATTACACTTAGCATTTAAATTGAGCAGTGTCAGAAAAAACTGCTGAAAATCCTTTGATTTGATTTTAGACATAAAAGATTAAACAATCTCTGCTTTTCTCACCAGGAATGTACACTCGAAGGACTCCATCATTTACATAAGTAACTGCATCCTTCAATTCTTCATCTGTAGAAAAAGCCACCCGATCGCCATCTGGATCTGGTATAACAAAAACAGTATACATGGCATATATTAGAAAGACACATAAATAATATCAGACGTCTAACAAACCTTAATTGCACTTGAACAAATCGTGAAAATGTAGAAAAAAGGGCCAAATGGGGCTACTATTTGACAAGTTTCACTTCAAATTTTAAAAATCCGTTAGAATTAAGCTAGGGAGTTGGTGGCCGAATGGCTAGCAAATCCGCTCTTGAATCTGCAAGGACCCTCCTGTTGTGGATTGAAATTCAAACCTGCCACCAATACCCTCAAAGCCTGAGATCATCATGGTGTGGAAACGCTATGTTTTCAAAACTAAACAAAGAAGTAACCAGAAAAGTGAAAAGAGAGAAATATGAAAACAACATGGTGAACTGTAGTCACTGAACCTCACATCAAGAAGGAAACTTAGGGAAACTTGTGATATTTCTAGCCATTTTTTTTTCAAGTGAGATTAAAAAAAAATCCTACCATTGACAAACATATAATGTGCATACAGCAAGCTTTCTATTTCCTGAAAGCTGTGTCAGGTGTGGTAATGTGAAAAGCATCCACTTTAGTTTCTGGCAATACTTATGCAGAAAAATACGTAAATGATCCTTCTATCCTTAAGATAATGTTTTTTTTTAATTCTTAGGCTTACCTTGCCAGAAGAGAGTGAAGTTTCCTTGAGAAAGTACAGGGTAAAGTTGTTTGATTTTGTCTTTCACAGCAGAAAAAGAGTAAGAACCTCTTGAATCAGAACTCACTGGAAATCTTCTAATTTCTTTGGGCCCATTTGCCCTTTCAAAAAATACCTTGATTGTCAGAGACATAATGAATCTGAAGAAAAAAAAAATATAGACACAAAATTAGTGCAATAAATAATGGGCCTATACTTTTAAGCAGTATTAAGCTTTAAGATCATTGATGAACAGTGAGAAACCAACACTTAACACCTTGAGGCCAGTGCAAGTAAGTAAGAAGTCAACTTTTGAACATTTTACAAAAATGTCAAAAATTGATTTGTGGAAAGTGGGAATTGTACTTAATGTAGAGCTAATATTTTGTGCAAAATTAGAACTATAATTTTGTGCCAAGATGGCCAAATACATGTTGACTTTATAGAAAGTATTAAATGACACAAAAGCAACTTTTCCTTTATTTTGAGCCTGAACTTTGAGAAGACTGTTAAACCAACAGTATAGCGAATTACCAAAATTCAATACTTCATATTTGTTCACATCAGTATAGATAAAACTGTGTTTTTTTCTTTTAAGTTACAGCAAAGTCCATGCTCACATTCTATACATGTTATTCTTGAGGGAAAAAAGAAGAAGTAAAAGTTCAGCAACATGTGGTTATTTTGCCATGGTCTGTAAAAATTAAAATCTTTCTTCTCAAAAAAAAAAATAAATAAATAAATAAATAAAACATAAAATTCAAAGAGCATGAGATTCTCATACTGGAAATTTATGGGAAGCACAGTCACAATAATCACAAAAAAAAAAAAAAAAAAATACAATAAAATCCAACAAAATTTAGTCTCTAGAAATAACCTACAGTCCTATCCTATAAAAATGACTTCCAAGTCTATCTCCATATTTTTTTTTTTCTGTGGAGGGAGCCAGCCCATGAAACTATGCCATTTCATCCAACAATGGTCAATATTACTAATACTATAGATCTCCATCTGTTGCCCAAGTCAATAATTGATTGTTTCATCAAGTTGCTAAAAAAATATATGTGCAATCTTTCTTACATTAGCTTTCAATTGAGGAGGATACAGTTAAAAAATTATATTATCTTTATAATATTTAATTATCATTTCAACAATAGCCTTGTAGCACTTCCCTAAGTTCATTGGAGATGATTCACCTGAGCCAAAATCCTTAAAAAATATGTATAATTTTTACTTTCACAATTGTCTAGCTTCAGAAAAGAGTACGATAAAATAAAAGAGATCACTGTCATGGCTAAACATGGCTAACTCCTCTTCACTCACTACAACTGGCCACAACATGGTGGCGATGCTTTTTGTGCCGAAAAAGTGCCAAGTTGTCTGGTGGGCAAAAGGAGGGCAGTTCAGTTGATGGGTGCTCTGCACTTGAAGCATTTTGCTAGTATCATAAAGATGACTAGGCAATATTATTGTTTTCTTAGCAGGTCCAATTTTGATTAATGGACATCCAAATTATAATAATGCCTCCCCTATACGATACCAATAGTCTTACATTGATTTTTTTTTGTTTTTGTTTCTTTATTTATTTTGTTGTTGTTGTTGTTTTATTTTAATAAAGTAGGTTTTAAGAGCTTCTTATATATGTGAAACAATTACAGCTGTTAGTCTTGGCCATTGGACACATAACATAATATATTCTCTCTCTCTTTCTAATTTTGATGGACCCTATTCTTCCTCAAAAACATTATGACAGTTTGTATCGGCAATTGTGGCGAAACTGACTTATATTTATTATGATTATTATAAAAGTAATGAATTCCCGATTTAAATATAATTTATACTTTCTACTCATCTATCTATCTCTTTATCTGTCTTTTTACCTATCTATTTATCCAGCCATCTTTTTTTAAAACTTTGCCACAGTTCTTATATTTTTCAAAATACTTATTTGTTTCATGGCCCTTTTGCATATTCTTTTTTTTAACTCTTTACTGCTGCTACTTACACTGCCGCTACTGTTGCTGCTCCAAGCACTACCATACTAATTATTTTATCTGCTATTGAACCAACAACTTTTACTTTCACAAATGTTTTTATTTAATATGTACCATCAATGTTTCAGGGTTTTAATGTATTTTCCAATGGTCAGCTCAGGTTACCACTTGATCTTAATCTTAGCAAACAACGGTTGCATGCGGATGATGCATGGGATTCTTAGAATAAATGTAAAATTACTGACTAGGACAAAACAAAATAATAACTAAATTTCTAACAAGAAAACAATATGCTTAAACAAATTAATAGAAAAAAAATGTATATGTAATATATATATATTTAGACTTATTAATTGTCCCTTTTATTTGGTTTTACCACAAACTGTCAATGATGAGTTGATGGATGGGGACAAAGAAGAACATTGATCAATAGATCTGTATTTTGTTTACTCATGCAAGCCTTATAATTATGTCATCTTGTTTACAAATTTACTTTACTGACATTGAAATGGTATTGTTAATACATAATTGTGAAATGCTATATTGCTCTCTTTATGTCTTCTGATTGTAAATCCAACAGCACAGCATCTGTGTACCATTTTGAAAATTACACAATATATAATATATGCTTTATAAACCATGCTCAGCTGAGTAAACAGTGAAAGTAAATGGCTTGAGTGCTGGTACCAGAACACCTGGTCAAGCATCTTGCCCTCCTTTTGGAAAGCTCGTTGGCATTCTATTATGCACAGAATTATAGCCCACCTAGCGCTCTAGTTTTCTCATATGTCGTTATCTTCAGCTACTGATGAAATGAAGAGATAGGCCTAGTGGGTCAAAGTAAACAGACTAGGCCAACTTTTATGATAGGTACCTTTATGATATCTTCTCAACTTTCTATTTGGTGGTTGTATTGTTTTACTATATTTGGGAGTGGAAAAACTTTTCCTTGCTTTACATAATTGCTCCTGCAAGAAAACATAATTCACACGTGAGACGGGTGTTGCGGTAAGAAAAACAAAAGAAGAAATTTTAATAGAATCATTCATTAAACCAAATTCGCATCAAAGTCTACATGACTACTGATCCAATATTACCCAGATCTACATAAAAACTGAAAATCCCGTTTAGAATCTTGATCTATACCTTCTTGGGTAAGTGTTCATTTGTAAAATGTATATCTAGTTATTAATCTGAATATTATAATCCAGAAAACTAGAATCTGGATCGAGTGTAATGAATGTGATACTTACATTATTCGAATTTGCAAGGTCTGGATTCTAAATAGTATCGATTTAGATTTGACTTGATGGCTGCTTTATGATTATATGCCACGATATCGTGATCAGCTCGTGTTGCTACTGGGGAGTAGGTCTTGGCGTTCTGAAACCTACCCGCTCAGTAGCTTGCTTTATACAACGGTCATTAAGCTCTGGATCCTTCTACAAAGAAATGGCAGCGATGTTCGACAGCTGAATCACTTTTTTCATATCACGTGACTTATTGTTGGCAAAACAAACTACGTAGAAGTTAAAAATAGTAAAATCCTTATTTATGCCAAAACGGCTGCTATATAAAACAATATTTTAAAAATACAGAATTATATTGCTTTCCACTTTATGATACTTTATTAATTAAAAACTAGTTTTAATGAACAATTTTTCGAATTTTGAATTTGCTTTGCCTTAGAAATCCGTAAAATTTATTGTGACTTTCACTTAAAATTTTTCATGATACAAATCTGGCTAACCTGAGGAGAATATGCGTCCAATCAGAGAGCCTCATCGGTACATGCTAAATTTAGAGTCCACCATAATGTCAACATTCATAAGCCTATGATTTTGCACTTTCTGTACTTACGGTGGCCGTCAAGTTTGCTGACTCCTTAGTTAGTTTAGCGATAGATTCCATAGAAACCCATGATTTGACACTTTCCATAAGAATGGCAGCAGTCAAATTTGCTGACTCCCTGTCTCCCTGTTAATTTTTTTTTTTATGCCTTGTTTGGGACGAACATTGGCGATCATGTTCGTTCAATTTCGTACGAAAGTCAACTCTCTCTCTCTCTCTCTCTCTTGATATATATAATATATATATATTAAATATATATTTAGCCTACACACACACACACACACACACATATATATATATATATATATATATATAAAATGTATATTGCAAACATACGCTTTTACATTTCTATCTTGCGTTCGAGTTCCACTACTTATCAGGCGGAGGGCCTGGACGATTGCTGTCGACTAAACATTTCTCTCTCTCTCTCTCTCTCTCTCTCTCTCTCTCATTATCTCTCTCTCGCTTTCATTTCCTGCCTCTTTTTTTATTTTTCCTCCCTTTCGTTGGCTCCCTCTCGTCCTCTCCATCCCTCCTATGATCCAGCCATCACATGGACCGCATAATAAATTTGCATAACATATTGAATTTTAACCTCAGCTTTGCAACTTGAAAATTAAAAAAAAAAGGGGGGGGGGGTTATTTAACCACAAGTGTCGGTTGTGTATTGAAAATCACTCTATTTTCTCCCCAATCAGTAGCAATGCTATAACAAGTCAAAACAAAACTAAAACAAAAGAAAGAAACAGTCCTGGTAAGCTTCATCATTGTAATTGTAGGCTAAGTCGACACTGAATAATCATCCAGCTGACAATGTGAAAGCGAAAAGTGTTTTTTTTTTTTCGACAATGAAATATTAATTGGACTGGCACTTGAGTCAAAATTTATTCCAGATGATGCATTATGAAATACCCGTTATTCATACCCTACAACTGTTAATCGTAGAAACATTATCTATATCATTGCTGAATGCACCAATAGAGTAAGATTCAATTTAGTGCACTGAATCTGAAAAGGAAAACAATCCCTTGTACAATGAGTAATACTGCGTTTATATCATTGGTATCAAATGCAAAGCTAATATCTTACAGTGAATGTACTGTTTGAATGTAACGCCATAAGTGCCATTTTTTTCCCCTGTGGCACCGCCACCAACACCCTGTCTTAAAGGCCGCAAAGTCTGAGATCTCCTTGTAGACAGGCTACATCACAAAATCAAACCAATTGGCACTACATACTATATGTAGAGTTTCTCTTTTTCCTTATTAAAAAAGTTCATTTGTGTTTAAAGGCCGGCTTTTGCTTATTATTTACATGCGATACTGTGTTAACTTTGCTACATTGTCATTTATCGCGCTTGTTGCCTGTGTGTAATAATTAGAGCAATTTTTGCGATGAATCTTTGAACAGTTAGATGGACACAATACAGACTAATAGATCAATAGAAAGAAAGTACAGACACCGTTAAAAAAAAAGGCGGGGGGAGGGGGGGAATACATAGAGAGGAGAGAGCCATAGCGATCCCGAGAGGTTGGAGTTGGAGATAAATGGGTTGTTTGACAGAAGAAAATTACATTTATGTGGATGGATAAGTAGATTAAAAAGGCTGGCGGCTTATAAATAATATCAAAGGGAGATTGAGAACAACTGGTCGAGGAGGAGCAACAGGGGCGTAGAAAGACATTTTTGTACAGGGCTGATGGTTCACACACATAACGTAGATCTATCAACTGAACAAATTATTAATCGTGAAGAAAAACAGGCGGAGTGCAAACCGCAATTTTTTTATCTACTATGAATTAAAAATAATTATTAGAGCATTGTGACCTGAAAAGGAAATTCGCTTTTAACCTTTGTCTCGCGAAGAACATTCTAGAAAGCCTTCAAGGACCAATCGTCAGCCAGACCTGCGTTTTGATAGGTCATGCGACAGATTTTTTTTTTTTACTGCGCAGTTTTGTTCGAATAGCTAGCTGCGCATGCGTCCAGTTAGGTAACATGATTTCACGGATAAGGGGGCGTCTCAAAAATATCTTTAGCTTTAAAACGTCTCATGTAGCTTGCAACACAAAATTTTAATTTTAACTTTTCTAGAATTGTTTCAAAAGATGCAATAAGGCACAATTTAGGTTGTGTTATTCGTTCATGATATAATGGCACAGCCCCTATTTTTTTATTAACTGAAGGAATGTATTGCAAATTTGTAAAACCTGGATTTTTCGAAGAGACCAGGCTGAGAAGTAGAATACAGATCTTCCGAGTCTCCATGTTTTGAAAATTAAAACCCGTTAATTTGTCATGAACAATAAATTTATTCCGAAGTAATTATCTCAAAAAAAAAAA
>BLXT01000501.1:1029235-1039274 GCA_019648995.1 Plakobranchus ocellatus | reverse complement strand
AGGGTGGGCGGCTTTTTTGAGGTACTGATGCTTGCCAATATCATGACAAAAAGTCGTGGCCTCTTCTGGTTACTTAAAGTTTCAGGAGACAACTAAAAATATTATAATTGTTTTGAAAGTAAAATGAATCATCGCTCTAATGAAAATAAGTATGAATTTCTTGACTAAGCGATTTAAGGTGACTGAAGTCGACTTGTTTCTAAATGATATGGGTTTTTCTATATAAAGGATTTATTTGTATATGTATGCATACGTATGGTTGTGAAGGATCAGTTGTCAGGCTTGTTGGCCCCCATTAGAGTTGATGTTAATGGTGAGATTCGACGTTGCGAAGATGTTGAAATTCCAGACTCCCCGTGCTGACCAAAGGGCAACTAACATCCAGTATTTAAAGCAAGATTATGAAAAAGTTTATAATTCATACTTAGGGGATAAAGCTAGTTTTTTTCATTCGTCGTATTTTCGCAATTCACGGAAAATGGTAACTGGCATGATACGTTGAGAGTGGTGGAATGAATTAGTAATTTGCGGCACATCAAGCTCACGGCAAAATTGTACAAATTAGATCTATTTTGCTCAAATTTTCTTCTCGCTAACACGGCTTTCTCGTAAAATAATGTCATCTGATAAGAGCCCATCCTGACCACAACATGATACAACTAAACATCTGACTTATACCCTTAGATATCAAGTCGCCACTGAGCACGAATGTATAGGAAGGTAGAATAATAATTATGTGCTACATTACATTCTTAAAATTTGTCCTCATACATCAAAGATAGTTCTCTCGGACGTTCATTTAGTGCATAGGCACCAAGCTCACAGGAAAGGCGAGTCATATCAGAGCATATAGAAAATGGAAAATAATTATTTTAGAAATTATTCCAAATATGCTGTGACAAGTCGAATATTTCAGGTCTGACAAACAGGTTGAGGTCGACGGGCAGTGTGACTGGGACTCCATAATAGTGAGGATAATACATTTAGATTCCAAGACAGAATATCTATCATAGCCAGACAAGTGAAGAGAAAATTCTGCCAAAAAATACCAATAACAGAATTGACGTTCAGCCTATGGAAATTCCATTATTGAGTGTTTTCAGGTAATCTATTGGCACAATACCATTAAAGCTCCAAATCCCATGAACAATTGTTTAAAAAAATTAAGTCAACCACAAAAGAAGGTAAACCATGGCCTGTATATTATGGTATTGACAGAAGGACGAAGTCGATTTTTGACATGAGATGCAGTCCATAAGTTATAATTATATAATATAAAGATGAAAAGGTTTCGCTTTAAATATTTTAAAGAGGAAAGCCGGCGGCAGGATTTGTAAGAAGGAAATCAGCTTAAAAACTGTCATAATTATCTTTGGGCAGAAAATTTCTTACATCACTATAAAGCCAATTTTTAGATACAGTATTTTTGTGTAACAAGAGTTTTTATGCAGTGAAAAAAATTGCCAGATCTTTACAATGAATAGCGTTTACACACAAGGCTACTGGATATTTTTGTCGAGAAATCAGACCAAAACAGATAATGCAGAATACAATTTTATTGCCGTCCTTTTTGTATAGATTATTGAAGATGTGATAATAAACCTTCGTGCACTAATGCCGATCTCAGTCAGTTTCATCACCATCAACATTCAGAGGAAAAATTTTGCAATAACTTCAAAAAAGGCTGATTGTATCTGAATGCAAATATACTCAATGCTTCAAAACCAATACTTTTACAATAAAGTTGTCAGTTTAGAGCAAATTAATACGCTGTTTGTGTGTTTGTTGTGTGTAAAAAGCATACAACAGGACCGGTAGATTGTAGATTGCGGCCTTTTTTTTTTTTTTTTTTTTTTAGCTTTTTTTACGCCTCACAGCTTGCCCACTGAAAGTTGCATTTTAAGCTAGTTGCGAAATCGTCGTTCCTTGCTCACAGTGGCGGGCTCGAACTACGGCAAAAAAGTCAACGATTACAAGAGAATTAACCTAATCAAGGAGTCACAAAAGTCCATTGAAGATGTAATAGAAGTGTCTTTATCGTGATGAGTTTGATCTGATCCTGAATCAGTTTATTAAGACTTGTGGTGACCTTGAGCCTTTCGTTTCACCTCTGTCGAGGCAAGTGCTGTTGGTTGCTTCAGACTCTCAAATAGGGGCGAGTTAACTTACAAGGTTAGATCGATTCTTTAATGAAGAAAGATTTTTAAGTGAGATGGGATAGAAAGTCAAAACAGTCATGCCAATCTTTTCATCAAGTGAAAAGAAAATTATAAACCTTGCAATGGAATCCATTTCTGTTGTCATTCGCGTATAGATGAAAGAAGAACGTGTCATTTCTGTATCAATGCTGAACGGAAGTTCATTCGCTTTGGAAAAAAAAGCAAGAACGAAATATTGCAAAATGAAGAGACGTTTCAATGGAAATGTTATACATTTGGACAAGGTGCTGGTAAAGTTCTCATAAGAAATAAAGGCTGTAGTTGAGGCCAGAGAGCATGCAGCTGATCGTATTGCACCGTAAACAAAACATAAAATTGCTCTTGGTGACCAACAGAGACTTTTGTATGGAATTAAAGTCTTGCTGTTTGTGTTATCAGGCTATATTGAATTGTTGCTTTCAAAATAATAGGCTTAAGTTTTATTATATTGTATTTTTTTTTGTTCTGGGCAGTGATTTCTTGATACTTCGGATAGCATTCAGTTTCTCGTATTTAATATGGGAGCGCACATTTTGTTGTTAATGTTGATAACGGGTTTCTTTTATAAGATGAAAGTACTAAAATCATGTTTTGTCTAACAATATTTTCCTCACGGCTTTCCTTACACCCTGAGGAGATAGTTATCAGGGCAGGTGATGTTTATACCGTAAGGTACTCGTGTATACGTACAGAACATATTCATCATGTGGACATTGCATTAATTACATTTCGAATTTTTGGGTGGTTGTGGTGGGGAATGACGAGAGGGTCGGGGTGTATGTATGTGTTTTTAATGTATCTAGAGGGGGGTATGTTTTGTGTTAATATATAACTTATCTGCAACAGCCTTGAGGTTTTCAGGCCCTCCGTCAGGCCAGGGCGCTGGTGGCGGGGCTCGAGCCAGTAACAAATGTGCAGATCTTCGGGCGGGATCGTGAGCCACTGTGCCACAACGCCCCGTTGGATGGAAAAAGGAGTACGAGTCGGGAAAGTTTTTGAAACGCAATTCAATTGCACTGATATTTAACTTTTATAATAATATACATGGCTCGATTTATCTAAAGCTTATTGTATGTGCTAGATGAACAACGTTTTCTCGTTTTTCCCTTTTCTAATGCATTTTGGCGAAGAAAACTTGTAAACATCGAAAATCAAGTATGTCCTCCCCATTTCGTTTATGAAATATAAGCGCCATCTTACAGTGAAAATGGATACGATTGCGAGAAGTTTGACACCTCCAGAATGTATCTAAGAATACAATACACAGAGATATCACAATGCAAGATAAAAGAGCTTGAAAGGCGTACAGAAATCTTGCGTAAGGACATAATTAAAGGTTATACAGAGCAGAGGACATTCACATGGAATCATTACATTGAAATATATGAAGACATAAATTATACTGCCACGCGCCAACGTGTAGTCGATAAACATGTTTTTTTTGCGGACAATATATGGATTAGGTAAGAAAAAGACAATCGCTAAATCTAGGAAACACCAATATACAGATTTGGCCACTATGAAGACTTCGGCATAAAATAGGTAAACTTCAGATTGAGAGGACAAAGAAGTGAAAGTCTGCGATCACTGTGGCGCCATAGCAATCTTTGCAAGATGTGATATTTCGTCAGGCCAAGCAAATAATTTTCAATATAGATGTTAGGAATGCAGCTTATTTCATTTTTTTTCTTAAAACTTCGTTTAACTTTCAATCCTCATCGAGCCGGGCGTCTGTGGCTTGCTGGAACGAGTGACAGGAAGTTTTCAACAGGTTTCAGAAATCAGGGTGAGGTCAATAGCCCTTGTTTCACAATTTCCATAGGGTGGTAACCATTCCACTTTTCACAAGTCCCAGAGGGTGGTAACCATTCCACTTTTCACAAGTCCCAGAGGGTGGCAATCATCCCACTTTTCCACAAGTCCCAGAGGGTGGCAACCATCCCACTTTTCCACAAGTCCCAGAGGGTGGTAACAATTCCACTTTTCACAAGTCCCAGAGGGTGGTAACCATCCCACTTTTCCACAAGTCCCAGAGGGTGGTAACCATCTCACTTTTCCACAAGTCCCAGAGGGTGGTAACGATCTCACTGTTCCACAAGTCCCAGAGGGTGGTAACCATCCCACTTTTCACAAGTCCCAGAGGGTGATAACCATCTCACTTTTCCACAAGTCCCAGAGGGTGGTAACCATCTCACTGTTCCACAAGTCCCAGAGGGTGGTAACCATCCCACTTT
Source organism: Plakobranchus ocellatus (assembly GCA_019648995.1). NCBI lineage: Eukaryota > Metazoa > Mollusca > Gastropoda > Plakobranchidae > Plakobranchus > Plakobranchus ocellatus. Next base: position 1,034,842 of record BLXT01000501.1, on the reverse strand, counting down.
TCACAAGTCCCAGAGGGTGATAACCATCTCACTTTTCCACAAGTCCCAGAGGGTGGTAACCATCCCACTTTTCCACAAGTCCCAGAGGGTGGTAACCATCCCACTTTTCCACAAGTCCCAGAGGGTGGTAACCATGCCACTTTTCACAAGTCCCAGAGGGTGGTAACCATCCCACTTTTCCACAAGTCCCAGAGGGTGGTAACCATGCCACTTTCCACAAGTCCCAGAGGGTGGCAACCATCCCGCTTTTCCACAAGTCCCAGAGGGTGGTAACCATCCCACTTTTCCACAAGTCCCAGAGGGTGGCAACCATCCCACTTTTCCACAAGTCCCAGAGGGTGGTAACCATGCCACTTTTCCACAAGTCCCAGAGGGTGGTAGCCATCCCACCCACATTGGCTTGCACCAAAGGGCTACACGTAGTTTCATGAATTTGTGGCTGAAGGAAAAGAGTAAGGGTGAGTAGAACAGCCATTAGCGAACCGAGTTCAGCTCCTGCTTTCATTCTTTGCCGCTCTTTAAATATGCGTAAAGCCAAAAGAAACAAATTCTGTGCTAGAATCGCCTGAACATTTTAGGCAGAGGAAGGATTACGGAGGAAGCACTGGGAAACATGAGACATCCATCCCCTAGAAGAAAGAAGAGTGTATAGATCAGCTTTTGACGATGATATAGATGTGCCAGGAGATACGAAAGGAACTAAAAACTCATATATAAGGCTGGTTTACATAGCAGGAGGTTTTGGAATGGAACTCGTAACTGAGAGGTCTAAGACCATAGTAAACAATGAGAAAACGGACCATAGCAACATTTTCATGAATTAAGCATAGCTGGAAGATTTTCCAAATTCAAATATCTAAAAGCAGTCCTGACCGCAGAAGGAAGCTGCACAGCAGAAATAAAAGCACGCTGCTCCCGCCATGACCAAACTAAACAGGGTATGGAAGAGCACCATTAGACTCTTAGCAGATCTCAAAGTGTAAAAAGCCCTGGTGGTCTCGATCGCCCGCTGTATGGTTGCGAGGCATGCACACTCACTGTTCCACTTGAAAGGAAGATTCAAACTTTTGAAAAAAAATGCATGAGAAAGATCTTTCAGATATCCTGGATCGAACACAGAACTAATGAAAACGTACAAAGCAGAATTGGAGGCTTTGTTTGACCACACGAACCTCTCCTGTCAATTGTAAAAACAGACAGACTATTGTGGTTTGGACAAAACACAAGACACCGCGGACTATCTGAAACGATTATGCAAAGCATTGCACACAATGGAAGAAAAAGAGAAAGACACAGGAAGAAATGGCATGAGGTTCAGAGGCAGGACAATGCTCAATATTTATGAATTGCTGCCGGCAAGTGATGACAGAGAGAGATGAAGAAAGATCACCGTGTGTCTGCAGCACTCAGGTTCCCCCAATGACTGCCTATTAGTTATGGGTTTCAGATGAGTTGATTCGTGCTCTACCAATCAGTTTGTAACACACTTTCAGTTTGAATTGGTGGTTGTATTCTTTTGCTATACTTATTTCAATTCCTTCAATCATCATTGGACCTTCAAGATTTTTATCATTTACATGTATTCGGGAGTGCGGTATTTGTATATTGTTTTTACTTACATACTGTCAAAAGTTGTTGATATGAATAACCCTGAATTAGAAAGACAATCTAGGTTTAACTGTGTACATTGCTCAAAAGAGAACGAAGCATTGACAGCAACTGATTTTGTCTTTCTTCCGTTGAAAAGAAAGGCACGGGGAGAAAAGCATGAAAAATTGAATGATGCCCAATATAAACATATCATAGAGATAAATAATTTTGTAAATCAGTGGCTGGATAGTTGACCAATCTTACGATTGACAAAAGAGAAGAAAAATATTTGTTGCTCATCAATTAGACATACATTCTCTTTAATTCAACCTAAAAAAGTGAGCGCGTATTATATTTTTTAGATGAGAAAGAATAAATCCATAAGAATTGTGGATCAACACAAGCTGAGGTAAATAATGTTCACACTCACAGCTAACTGTGCTGTATTATACATTTCAAAGAGGTCATATTCAATTTTTTGTTCTTCTTTTAATCTTGCCCTGCCCATGATCCAACCAGTTTAGTAGCTTGCAAAGTCAATCCACAAAAAAAAAAAATGGGGGTGCTTAGTCACCAAATAAAAATGGCTGGATCAAGTCAAATGACGGAACAATGTTAATGGAAGAAAAGGAAATACTAAACAGATAGTCAGAATATCTTGAAGATCTTTTTGAAGATGATAGGCGCAAAAAACCCAAAATAGAGAAAAACATAGAAGGCCCAATTATCCCTAAAGAAGAGTTAGAAGACGCAATAAAGAAAATGAAAAATGGAAAAGCCACAGGACCAGATAATATACAGGTAGAAACAATTAAACCATTAGATACTTTAGGAATAGATCAGACAACAAAACGTCTTAATGCAATTAACGATAGTGGCACAATTCCAGAAGATCTTTGTAAATCTGTTTTTATTGTACTGCCTAAAATACCAGGAGCAACATAATGTGAACTTCATAGAACAAGCAGTTTAATGAGCCATTTTACAAAAATCCTGTTAAGCGTTTTGATGCATAGAATGCGCAAGAATCTAAGACCAGAAATATCTCCAAAACAATTTAACGATATGCATGATAAAGGGACTAGAAATGCAATGTTCACTTTGTTTATGCTGTAAAGGTGTATAGAAATGCCAAAAGATCTCTATCTCTGTTTTATTGATTATTCTAAGGCCTTTGACAAAGTAAGACCTGTAGAGCTGTTTCGTATGCTAGAAAAATTAGACATCGATGGGAAAGATCTGAGAGTAATTAGAAATTTATACTGGGATCAGATTGCATCTGTCAGAATTGAAGGATAACATAGTGATTTCAAACACATCAAAAGAGGTGTGAGGCAGGGATGTGCCATGTCTCCTGATTCTTTTAAGTTGTATAGTGAAATCATCTTAAGAAATCTTGATGTTCTTTCAGGCTTAAAAATAAATGGAGAGAATTTTAATAATCTCAGGTATGCAGATGATACAGTTTTAATTGCAGAATCTGGCAACCAACTCCAAAAAATTCTAGATACTGTAGTTTTAAAGAGCGAAAGAATGGGCCTGTCTTTGAATGCAAAGAAAACGGAATGTATGGTCATCTCAAAGAAATCCTCTAACCCCAAGTGCAATCTCGTTAGCAAAGGCGAAAAAATCAAACAAGTTACGCAATTCAAATATCTAGGTTGCCTGATAACATCAGATGGCAGATGCATAAGTAAAATAAGTAAAAGAATAGCCATGGTCAAAGATACATCCCAAAAAATGAAACCAATACTGGCAAATAGAAACTTAAATAAGAAAACTAAAATAAGGTTAATTAAAACATATGTATGGTCAGTACTCTTTATGGTAGTGAGTATCGGAAAATAAATATATATATATATATATATATATATATATATATATATATATATATATATATATATATATATAAGAAAGAAAGGTTATCCACACAGGAAGCCAAGACCTCAATGCTAGATCTAAGGATCTACAAGAGATACAATGTGAACGATAGAAATATATAGAATGAAGAAATAAAGAAGACGTTCACGCACTTAGACCTAGCGACAGACAAGACAGAAGACGAGAGAAAATTACATTTATCTGTGTAGGATTCGAACCAGCACCCTCGTTGGCACCCACAGCCTTGTCAGGCAGAGGAACCAAGCGAACAAGTACTAAGCCATCCGCTTCCACAAAAATAAAAGCATTTGACTTAGGTCATTCGCGCAGCCACTCCATCTGACTAGAGTATTTGTGCTAAAGTGGGAATCCCCCGGACTATTATTACATTACAGAACGTGCCACAACACCTACGACTAACTGTGGATCTCCGGAAAGATGCATGATAACCAAGTAGAGATATATATATATATATATATATATATATATATATATATATATATATATATATATATATATATTAGAAAGAAAGGTTATTTCTTTATTCGGACAATACACTAAGAAATAGAGAAAAAACTAGAAGCAGTAGAGATGTGGTTTATCAGAAGAATGATGAAGATATCATGGAGAGAAAAAAAGTCAAATGAACTGATACTGAAAGAGGCTAATCTCGAGTGATCACTAATTAAAACCATAAGACAGAGGCAACTACAGTTTTTTAGGCCATATTTGCCGACACATGGGTTTAGAACAGTTAGCAATCACTGGAGAGATTGAAGGCAAACGCATTATAGGTAGACATAGGATAACATTTATTGAAAATCTTAAGTCATGGGCAATAGGCAAGGGTAGCAATAAGGTTTCATAAGATTAACTGAAAATAGGTTTGAGTGGAGGAGCATGATCGTCAATGTCTGTTCCAGACAATGTACCTGATGATGAGTCACCAATCCGAAAAATGGGATTTTACCATGTTGATTGCCTTCAGTCAAAAGGTATCAAATTTTCTAGATCTCGAAAAGTGAATGATAGCTGCCCAGAACGTTAGCTGAAAGAGCTAGGTTAAGATTGCGAGAATGAAATAATTCGTAGGACCAAGGGAAAAAAATTGAATTAAACATGAAGTGGCAAGCCAGAAGCACCTTGCATTAACGTAGTGAGTCATGTCACTCGTGTATGCGTGATTAAATTGGCTACTATAGTTTCACCGTAAAATGAATTGCCACGCGGTATAAAACCTTTGATATCTGAAGCAGGAAAAAGAGACGCAGACGCACTAGACTGCCATAGTCATAAAGAGATCTAGATTACTTTTGATAAGCTTTGCTGAATCTAGACCACGACTCTTGTTTTCTCTGCTTTTCTGCTCTGGTCACTGAGGGTGCTATCGAACTCGTAACACAAAAACTTCTGCAAAGTTCACCAGTTCCAAAACCAAAAACCTACGCTAGAGAAGCAATTTGTGGCATTACTATAGACCGTCTAGCTAATCCTTAGAAGGAGCGAGTTTGTGTCGAAAGTCGAAGAATAGACAACAGGAAGAGGAGAGATATATTTATAGTCACTCGAAAGCAGATAAATTGCAACTGAAGTATAATAAAATTGTTTGTCAACTTCATTTTGGATCTAATAAGATTAGATATATCCAAACTTGCCCTATCTAGTGGTTAGGATGGGGTCACACCCAATTTTAAGCCATTCAACCTTACAACAGGGGAATCGTGGAAGTGATTATCACGTGATCGCGCTGATGTGCATGCAAACTAATTCACCCGTGCATCTCGACAGATGCTACAACACGGGAGGACAGTTTGAGCCCGATACCTACCACCTGATCTCAGATTTTTTTTTTGCCTTTCGGGGGTTTTGCGCCAATGTTTTTGCGCTAGTGTCAATTTCGAACTTACAATTTTACTAGTATTCAAGATGAGCTCGCAACTACAGCGGAAGGCGAATCTTGATCATATGAGAAATAATTATCAACTCAAGTAATTGTGATCCCTTCAAATGATTAGATGAATATGGTAGAGCCAGCAAACTTAACAACTAAATATTGATTTACTTGTCTTGGTATTCGAAATGGATATAAACTTCTGGGACAAAAAGGAAAATCCTTTTTAATTTCTAAAAAAAAAA
>BLXT01000501.1:977445-988179 GCA_019648995.1 Plakobranchus ocellatus | reverse complement strand
AGCACGCGGAACAAAGCATTATGTAATGAAATAAAATATAATTTAGTCTTAATTCTGTGCCTGGCCATCCCTCCATGATCTAGACATGATTCTGTCTGGCGATCTCTCCATAATCTAGACTTAATTCTATGTCTGGCAATCTCTGCATAATCTAAACTTAATTCTATGTCTGGCAATCCCCTCATAATCCAGCTTTAGTCTGTGTTTGTCGATTCCTCATAATCTAAACTTTTTTTGTGTCAGGCGTTTCCTTCATAACATAGACTTTATTTTGTACCTCGCAATTCCTTCATAATCTAGAATTTATTCTGTGCCTAGCGATTCCCTAATAATCTGGTATTTCTTCAGTGCCGGGCAATTCCTTTATATTTTAGAATCAATGTTTATGTTGGAAAATACTTTAAATTTTAAATAAAATAAAATTAATGTTGTGTCCGGCTATCCTTTCATTCTTAGCACTTAATTTTATGCCTGGCGATACTCATTGTTTAGTCTAGCGTACGTACAGCTGAAAATAAGACGTTTCGTTCGGCATCGTTTGAATTTCAGTTTTCAAACTTCTTTTTTTAAAATAAGTTTTAAAAGTAAACAGCTTTTGATCGAGGTTAAGGCACTGCTATTGAATAAGGCTCTTGCATGTGAAAGTTCGGCTTTGTAAAGCAAGTTCATGGTTTTGGTGTGAATTGTCCCAGAGCTAGGATTAATGTTTTCATCTGGAAAGCCCCTAATGTATTTTCAAACTCTGCTTGATAATCAGACTTCAAGACCATATAAATTGTCAGTCCTTATTATTCATAAGACTCATACATATTTATAGTTCATGCGGGTAGAAAATGCATATAATAAATGATATCTAACATGTAATCGTGCGCTGTTTTTGTTTTGTTTACCACAGCATGCGGGTATAAAAATCCTCACTGTGTTGAGGGCCGTCATGGCATTGTGCATCTCTTTGAGTGGAAGTGGGAGGATATTGCAACGGAATGTGAGCGCTTCCTGGGTCCCTATGGTTTCTGTGGCGTACAGGTGAGCTGCTCTCTATCTCTTATTTTAAGCTACTCAAAACTGAGGACGGACCTTGACAATAGTTAAACTTTTACAGTGGATTAGTAGTTTTAATAACAAGAGAACTGTAAATAAGGCAGCACAGCAGGGGAATTTACTATTCTCATTTCAGGTTGTTTCTTTTTGTTTCTATGCCCACCGTCCCGTAGAGAACGTAATGAAAGAAAAACATAAAAATTAAGATCTTATAAGAAGCGCCTAGTTAAGTTATATATAACTGCACTTATTCATAAATATAATTTTCTTTAAAATAAAAAAAAAATGCTAAAAAATAGACTTTTTGTTGTTTTAATTGAAAACAAGATCTCTGCATGAGATACTTACGTAGAAGTACAAACACAAAAAAAAGATAATAATAAAAAAGTATTGTGTTTTTTTTTGTAACATGAAGAGGTTTTTGGTTTTAGTAACCAGTCCACAACAAAGTGATCTGAGGCTTTCAGGACGTCCGTCAGGCCAGGGCGCCGGTAGTTGGGCTCGAACCCACGACAGAAGTGACCTTGCAGATCTCAGGGTGGACTCGTTGGCCACTGTGCCACCGACGCCCCGGAACGTGGAGAACAAATATTCCAAACAGACCGATAATTCCGCATGGAATCGTATTCCCTGTACTATTTTACCCTTGGATTCTCTCCGCCATATCATAGTGCCTGCTGCTAAACAATTATCACATGCATTAGTTTGCAACGCCTGAGATTCCTCACTCTTTCATTTTCTCGTCTATTGGGCTGAGGTCAGACATCCCCTGCGTCGGAGAATCGCGTAATGACCAACCGTCCGTGGTATGAGCGATACCAGCCTGTGTCCTACAAACTGATCACAAGGTCAGGGACCGAGCAACAATTCAAGGACATGGTCAAAAGATGTAATGCCAAAGGGGTCAGGTAAGGTTTAACCCTGTCTAAATAAAAAACTGTTATAAGAAAAACATACTCGCTATCACTCATGAATTTGTCCTTATGTTGACTTTAGAGACATCGTGGCATTCAGGACGAATACAACAGGAATGAAAAGAAAATGAAAGTTTGAATTATTCACAATATCACAATATTCTGATGATAATGCTAGATTGTAGAAAAAAAAATAATCTTCGCTCTGCAGTCGGTTATGCTTGCTACTAAGGAATGACGATAATTAAAAAAAAAATATATAATCAAAATAATAGAATCAGTTTACCATAAAAAGGGCAATGTTTAGGTTTCTCTTTCTTCAAGTCACCTGGTATGTTTATAAAATCATGCAAATACATCTCATGTCTTACAAAGTGTTTGCACCTTTGCATAAGATAAAATTGTTCCCATAATAAACTCCAAATACTCAAAACTGGACTGCCGAGTCCGCCATAGCCAGCTATCGATCATGTCATATATCACCATCTATAAATCAGCAAATCAAGCTATAAAATTATCCAAACCTTAACGTATTAGTTCATTGATCGATGAATCAATGGATAAAATATCACACCTTTACAAATAAGAACTGGAAAATAAAGCATAAAACGCAATGAAAAATCAAGAGGTATCAAGTGTATAAGCCTCTTTCTTCCATGTCAACTATCGTTAAGGATTTGTTTTAAAACCCCTCTTTCCAAGAATTTCAAACAAAACAATGTCGGCACCAATCTCAAACCCTCTCTTTCCTTTTCTCCGACACAAAGGATTTATGTGGATGCTGTGTTTAATCACATGACTCGCATGGGCTCGATAGGCAAAGGTTCAGGCGGAAGTTACTTCGATACAGACAATTTCTATTTTCCCGGCGTGCCCTTCGGAGCAACAGATTTCAATGATGAAAGCAGCTGCCCCACCTTGGACGGCCGTATTCATGATTACCAAAACGCTGTGGAAATTAGGTGAGTACTCAAGCACGGTCGACTCGATACTGCAGGCCAGTTCACACCAAAATGCTGTGGTAATTACGTGAGTACTCGAACATAGCCTGCTCGATATTGTAAGCCAGTTCAAAGGCTTTCCCGTGTTTGCCTCCTGGAAATAACTGACCTAGCGCTAACAGTAAAAATAACAAAACTCCTAATCGAAGTCAGGACATTTTTTTATATCAATTGCTCACTAGCCTTTCGAGTGTTTGATATTTATCACTGTTGAAGAAAAAAAATCTGATATGTTTAATATTTATTTTTTCTTAATACACCTAGTTATCTTTAAATAACCACGGGCTTCTTATCACATATGACATTTGACAGATGCAGATGTCAGAGTTAGTTGAAAATTACTAAGATAAAACTGTAACTCATCGAGCTACCAATGTGTTCTCTTTATTCAAGAAATTTATATGGGCAAGGTTGCCTTAATTTATACTCATGTATCAAGCTATACTTACATATTAATTAATTTGCCAAAAACGAACTTGCAACACTGTGTCTGGTTCTATGTTCAATAAAGCCTTTCAGTCTACAATTCAGTGTCAGCTCCAGATATACTTGCCTGATAGAGTACTGGCAAAGCTATTGAGCCAATTCGCAATTCTCATGTTGTACTAAATACAAAAAAGGATATAGCTTCTTCGCGAGCAGCATTGTAAAGTCTATAGGATTATGTACATTTCAAATGAAATATATCTATCGTTCGCTGTGAACAGCGTTGTAACTGAATTACCCCTCAGGATATTTCTCGTCTCACAAAGGTGACAATTATTAAAGACTAGCGCAAAATATTCCCTTTTTTTCAAAAAAAAAAAAAAATTAACAATGTCAATATTTTTCTTTATAATCTTTCATGTTTTCTTTGTGTCCAGTATAATTCTTTTTTCATCCTGACATACAACATTGATTCGCGCAATGAACAAGGATTGTGCGTAATCCAAAATGTCTTTTAAGACAGGGATAAAAGACTTCACCTCATGAACTGGTGCCAAACACAGCAAGGGCGAACCAAACCAAAAATCAAACTATGTGGATGATTAACTCTTGATATTCCCAGTCAACTATTCATCGTGACCTCAGGATTTCCGTTTTTTCTCTCAGGTCATTATTTCTCAACTGTTAAAGGTACCTAAAACTCCTTTAAAATATGTCTAAGTGCATGACAAGATTTACATGGAAACTGCACAAGATATTTCTATAGATACCAAGTTGTTTCAAGTTACACACCTGACGAGAGGGATTGACTTCTCGGAAGAAAATGTACATGGCAGTTACATTGCAGTATTTACTCCTGGTGACTTGAGCCATGCATGGCCTACCCGGAGCTTATACATTTTTCTACCCGCTCCTTCACCTCTTTTTCTGTCTTTACCCAAGTTGGAAAGTTTTCCCGGAGTTGTGTTTAAAAAGACCAATCAATGCAGGAGAAAAAATTGATGAGCATGGTCAATCTGTCTTTAACATTAAGGTCTAAAAATCTTTTAAAACTCTGTTTTATGGGTTATGATAATGCCCAATTGTATTGAAAATTATAGCGGCATCATACGCCTTTTTCAAATAAAAAGTCTGTCAGATGTTATTTTCTGACTAAAGTTTTTTTTTTTTTTAAATAAAAGTTTACAGTAAAAGCAAGTCATCGACTGTGCTAAGTTTTTTTTTCCTGAAACCGCAATAAAATTTTGGTAGAGGATTTCTTGGTTCAAGCACATCGGTCGTTATTTATCTTTTTAAGGGTCCTATACAGGCAAGTTAGTATGCGCAATAGGTCTCAAGTTGAAAGTATCCAATGACAAGGAAGCGAGCGGAGACTCCCGCTGGGAGAAATGACTCATGGCCTTTGCAAAAGTATTTCTTAACTCTGAAGCTAGAGTTGCCAGATAAAGGTTGCTTCATGTGCACAAGACAGAACAAAAGATCTCAAAGATTGATGTGCAACTGCATGAGCTGCGCATAGAAAAAAACCAGGATGATGAAATCTCCTATAAAGGATTTCATTTAGCAACACAAAGATAATACCAGCAGATGGAGGATAAATTAACTCTTCTTAACCATGACTGTAGGGAAGGATTTTGTCCCTTTCTTTGAGCAATATCAGTAAAACAAACCCAATAACAATAAACCAAAACCCTGGCGCTCAGAAAAAAAAAATTATAACAAATTTAGGATAGCCTCTTTCTGCCTCCTATTCCCGTGCTCTCCTAAATCCCAGTGCCTTTTGATCATACGTCCGTTTTTGACGTCTGGATCCTGAGCTGGTTGTCTCCTTCACGTGACCCTCAATTAACAATCATTTTTAGTCAGGATTACAGCCAACTGGTGGGCGGCAAATTTCCTTTTTTTTTATTGACTGTTAACGCTCGTGCACAAACATTCATGATTTGCACTACACTACTCAGTCCTTATTGAAATTCAGTACTTTGAAATAAAGTAATTACAAAGAATGTTAAAAAAAATTAGCCTACTTTATCTTTAATTACCTGTCCTGTATATATTACCTCGCAGCTTCATATTTTTTTAGGCATGTCTTATTTCTCCACAAATGCTTTGGAAGCTCAATCAGTTGTGGATTTTGATTTTTTAGAAAATTCACCTAGCACATAACAAAGTGGTTTTTTTTCCAATGTTATCTTTATCTATTTTATTTCCATGCACCAGAAACTGTCAGTTGGAGGGCCTGGTAGATTTGAAGCTCGGTAAAGATTACGTGAGAAGTAAAGTGGCAGACTATCTGAACCATCTCATCGACCTGGGAGTTGCAGGCTTCAGGGTGGACGCAGCCAAACACATGTGGCCTAGAGACATAGCTGCCATTCTCGAGAAAGTCAAGGTAAGCTCGTATCCAAATATTTCGATGGTTACAATAGGCACTGAAAAATCGAGGGAACAATGGTCCCCCCCCCCCCAAAAAAAAAGAAAAAAAAGAGCCAGATAGAAAAAATAAGATAGGTACACAAACCTTTCCTTCACCGATACACAAGAGAGAAACGTAAGTAAATAGTGTATAGATGGATAGAGACAGACACTCAGATAATTTACAGAAAAATGATAAATTATTAGTGAGGTGAACAATGCAATCTTTTCCAGATTTGGAACATGAAACAAGAACAAGAATTATATTTGTACCACAGAGAAAATTTAAATCAAACTAATTTTTTTATCTTACTTCCCTCAGAACGTAAGCATGGGTGGGCGACCGTTTGTTTACCAGGAAGTCATAGATACAGGCGGGGAGGCAGTGCAAGGGTCCGAATACCTGTCCACAGGGAGAATCGCCAACTTTAAATATGGCCTTGAACTTGCCCAAGTCTTCAGGTAAAATAACTTGTATTGCTTGGCTATATAGCAAATGGTTTTCGTTTTCAGGAAAGCCTTTTATCACAGTTTAAAAAAAAAAAGAAAAGAAAAAGAAAAGTATACAAAGCATGAATGCAATCGATTATGAACTACATATTATGATCTTTTTATTTGGAAAAAAAAGAAAGTCGTAAACGTTAATATTTCTCGATCTTAATTTTTTTCAATAATGGGCTGGCAAACCCTTTGCACTGTAAACAAAATAAAATGATGTTTTGAAGATTAAATGCAGCGGCACACGCTTAAAGCTTACAATGTGGAGTTAAGCACAATGAGAAATGCCCTAATTAAAAAAAAATAATTACCAGACGCCAGAACGCCTTAAAGTGGCTTAAAAACTTCGGTGCTGACTGGGGGATGTGGTCATCTGGCGATGTGGTCAACTTTATAGATAACCATGACAACCAGCGAGGTCATGGGTGTGCAGGAAGCGTGCTTACACACTGGGAGCCCAAACCTTACAAGGTCAGTGCAAACACATGAATATGAGAAAGTTTAAATCACAGCTGGCATGGTGTAATCTTGTATGTAGAACAATGCGATTATTGCCAACCCTGTAGGGACACTTAGGACACTAGCAAAGAAAGGCTGCAATTAGCTGGAGATTGCTTTCACTCTCACAGCATTCTTGTTGTAAATGACCTTACATTAAGAAAATACAACTCTCAAGATAGACATTATAGACTGTATAGATGGAATGAGATTTATAGATATTTGATAATCAAAACCGTTGGCAGCACATTCTATTAATTAACTTTGTATAGAACAACACATGTATCATTTAATTACATTAATGACAATAGAAAAGGTGAGTACAATATAAAGAGATCGACGTGTTTATGATGAATGCATTTAAAAATGATAATAAAAAAGAGCCTGAGAGACAAATGTCATATATAGAAAGATTACAAGAAAAACGGCTGAACGAAGCATTTTCAAGAACGATGGATAACTTCCATAACTTGCTAAATAGGAAAAAAAGAAATATTTGAAAATCAGAAAGCAGGAACTCTCTTCTTTTTGATCTTTTGGAAACAAACATCTGTTTTTTAATGGGAAGTCCTCATCTTCTTTCAAAGACTTTCTGTCTCTTTCCGCCTCTTTATATTTTGTTCTAAACCCTCTTTCTTACTTTCTCTTGTTCTCCTCTGCTCTCCCACTTGGCCACAGCTTTCACGCAGTTAAACCTCTTTCTATTCTGTTTTCTCAATCGGCCACAGCATTACTCTTTCTCTTCTGTGTTCCCAGCTGGCCACAGCCTTCATGCTGGCTTGGCCTTACGGCATCGTCCGCATCATGAGCAGCTACGAGTACAATCGTGAGGACAACTCGGAAGGCCCACCTCACAACAGCGACGAGAGCATCAAGTCCGTCACGATTAACGGCATGGTCTGTGGCAATGGGTGGTCCTGTGAGCACAGGTGGGAGCTCTTTGACTATCTATCTGCCTATATCAATTCAATTCTCAGAATCTTTTTGCAGCATCAAGCGAAATAAAATTTTAGCGAAGTTGCCATTCTTTGCATATTTTTCCACGTCTTGCTCATTATGAAAAATACATCTATTGAATATCCAGACTGATTTTTTTTCATGTAATATTGAAAAACAAATTATTTTTAACATGAAGGTTTATAGAACAAAAAAGAAAGGATATTAAGATCTATTACAGACCACAAGTCCTGATCTTCCCGCTTATACCATTCTCTACACATCCACGAAATGATGAGAGTTGATTACAACATTTCAAACAGCTTACTATATTTCTGTAATATCTAGTAAAGACCCTGAGTCTCCCTGCTACTCTCGTACTACATTTAGATGTATCTGAAATAATCTGGCAAGATCTGGAAAGCTTCATATTTCTATGCTTATGGTATTCATTACATATGAAATATTAACGACCGATGCACTGATCGTTATATTGAACATTTTTTCAGATATAACTGTATCTTTAAAGAAAGACTATCGTTTTATTGCCTTTTATGGAGGAACGCAATCTAGTAAAAAGAAAAATGTTAGAAGAATATCAAACACTTGTACAAAAAAAAAAAGGATTAACCAGTAAAATTTTTTTTCATAAAATTTGAAATTGTCGAGCAAGAATATTGGAACACACACACACACACACACACACACACACACAGAGCACCATATATTAACAAAGTTGTAATTTGTTCCACGATTTTGAAACAGAATTATACTAGAATACAAATGATAAGAATGTGGAAAATAACAAATGAAGAGGGGAAATAATCACCATTAAAAGTTCCACTGTTGCTGTGGTAGGAGACGAGAATTGCATAATATCACTTCAGGTGTAACACCAAACAAAGTCAGGAGCTCCTTTATAATCTAGGTCTATAGTGCTTGATTGCCTGAGGTCAAACATTTTTTTTTTATTTCATGCCGTCAGAATAAAATCATTAATATTTCATGGAAGATACTAAAGTCTCATAGCAAAGAGTCAAAACTCTTCCATCTAACTTGAAAATAAAAAGAAGTGAAGTAAACGTAGAGATGAGACTAAGGGCTTTTGCAGCATTTTTCAGTTAGGGCTGGCAATGTAATATTTTAGATTTAACAATAAGGAAACTTAAGTGCGTTGAAATTCTCAACGGTATTTTCCTCACGATCATCCACAGATGGAGACAGATTTACAACATGGTAGCTTTCAGGAATATGGCAGGGGATGCAGAAGTGACCAACTGGTGGAAAGGGACAGACTACCAAATCGCTTTTTCCAGGGGAGATAAAGCTTTTATAGCTTTCAACCTAGAAATAGTTGACATAAACCAAAGTTTAATGGTATATGCTAGCAATATCTTTTTTTTATATAATAATAATGCTTTTGCTTTTTAAACAAAGTTATAACAGTTATTTGTTTAAAAATGAGGAAATTAACGTGAAACTCGAAACGATCCTAGCTAACCAGAAGGAGGGCCCTTAACTTTCTAGAAATAGCAAAAGGTTGTTTACGTTTGCTTAACTCGTCGCTTTTTCTTTAAAGTCCCATGGAACCTACTTTTTATGGGTTGTGTAAGCACAACGATCAGTAATCAAATAAATGCAATCAAGTAAATAATCATATCTCGCCATTCGTTTTTCTCTCTCTCTCTCTCTTTCTAGGCTCAAGTATTAAATTAAATAGGTCAAAGTCAATTGAAAAAAAGTTCTATAGACTTTATATGTAAAGTGTTCTCATATAATAAGCAATAGGAAGATATGAAAATGGTTAAAAACAAGCCGCCTTTATCAATCTTTACATAAAATGCAGACAAATAGATTTTCGGTAAGTACAGTATTTTTTTCATATTTTTTATTCATAAATTGTGTGCATTGATGTTTCTTTCGATTTTTCAGACTGGACTTCCAGCTGGCCAGTACTGTGACGTCATTAGCGGAAACCTAGAAAGCGGAAGCTGCACTGGAGCCTCCGTCACTGTTGACGGAAGCGGAAGAGCAAACATTCACGTCTGCTCGCACTGCGAAGATCCCATGCTAGCTATACACATCGGTAAGTAATAAACACTTTTATTTGTTAAATTATAGAGATAGGCTTAGTCTTTGGGGCAAATTGAATAAGCTTAATACGAATACTGTGATAGCAATGGACCTTGCCCCATTGATGTTCTTATTATATCTTATTTATTATTGAAAGAAAGACAATATACAGCCTTGCACTGCGCTCTCGATGCAGGGTAAAACCATCTGGGGACCGGAAAGATGTAACGAAGCGAATCACAAAAGAAGTATTATATCGGGTTGTTTCATCTTTAGGATAGACTTTAAAATCTGTGTATTTGTAGATCGTGGAAACCTTGTGTATGCGAATAATCAAAGCTTCTTCTACTTTCTTTAAAAGGTTTTTTTGTTTTTGTTTACAAGACGTTGTCTGTGTGGGATTTCCTTGCTTAAGCAGTAGAGATTTATGACTTTAAATAAGTGTATCAAATGTTGCTTTTAAAATCTTTTCTAGTAAAGAATCATACTTAATCGATTATTGTACATGTATCAATTATATAATTTTACTTGGTTAAATATAATTATTTTACCCGGAGCGTTAGGATGATTGTCATAATGATGATGATATCAGATCAAAATGAATGTGAGAGTCAACTTAAAGAAACGTTTGTCTTAGTTAATGAGAGACTATTCTTACCGTAAGTTTGCAGGGATGCGGACTGAACTTGTATTCTCTAGATTACAGGCAGTCAAGCTTTGTACGTTATTTTACGCCTCTGCACAAATTCAAGTTTTGAGACCGATTGCTTTCGGTCAACACTCAGGATAATTATGTAGTAGGATCTCCACGGATGTTTCATCAGTCAATATGATTTATTTTTAAACAAGAACTTGGTAAATTGGGGTTTTATATTGGGTGAAAATAACGTTAGTTGCTGTTAAAATCCATAGAAAGAACGCCCCCCCCCCCC
>BLXT01000501.1:949498-965042 GCA_019648995.1 Plakobranchus ocellatus | reverse complement strand
TCTCTCTCTCTCTCTCTCTCTCTCTCTCTCTCTCTCTCTTTCTCTCTCTCTCTCTCTCTCTCTCCCTCTCTCTCTCCTCCTTTCATCCATCCTCACGAATTCGTAACAAAACCATCTAGATACCATTCTTACCCTTTTGACCTCCTTTAGGCTATCTTTTAAAGATCTATAACAAACTCATTTTTTTTCAAAATCTTTCCAGCCCTTCTTTTGTCCTATCATTGATATTAACGGATTTCTAATAAAACTAGGTTGGTATGAATCCTATCGGCCCTTCTATTCTTCCTTCGTGCGTGTGAAAGGATTTATCCAGATATTATCATCAATCACATGACTGGTGTTGGCGGGAAAGGCACTGGTACAGGTGGAACTTATTACGATGCTGACAACTACCAGTTTCCAGGCGTGCCTTACGGCCCAACAGATTTCAATGATGCAAGCAACTGCCCCAGTAGCGATGGGGGTATTCACGATTACCAAAACGCTGTGGAAGTTCGGTGGGTATTCGACTCGGTTGTATTTGGGGATCGTTGAGCGAACCGTATTTTAATAATACCATAATATCACACATTGCTTCGAATCTTAGATCCGCCATAGAATTCAGATTCATTGTTTTAAATAATTATATGATCTCATATAGCGCATCACATCTTAGACCTACCATGGAGTAAGTTCAAGTTCTTTGTTCTAAAGATAACTATGATCTTACATATCGCTTCTAATGTTAGCTCCGCCATAGAATATGGGTTCATTGTCCTTAAAAATACTTGGACCCCATACGTCGCTTCCAATGTAAGATCTATGATCTAAATCAGGTTTATTTTCCTAAATACTACTGCGACTTCAACATTGCTTCAAATGTTAGATCTACCGCACAGTTCACGTTCATTGTCCTAAATAAAACTAGATCTCACACATTGCTTCCAATATTTGATCTGCCATATTAATCAAGCTCATTTATTAGTTTTCTCTACCTTACAGCCTGATTATAGCATATTCAGCCTTTTATCTTGCTACCTTCATTTTCTCAATCATACTGCCTCATTTTTTTCATGGACTCTATCGTTTCTTACTACAGGGTCTATATCAATTCACGTTTGTAGCTAAACGGAATTTTTAGATATTTTTATCCCAGTTGTAACCTTGCACTTTTTCGATCCTTCTTTCTTTAGACAATTATTCTATCGAATTTTTGTCCCGCCTGAGAGCACACGAGATATTGGCCATAGAAGAAATTCATTTTTTAAAAAGTTTTTGACAAGTTTAATTTTTTTTTTTTTATAATCCATCACCGAGTTAACTGATTCCCAGACTTGTCATTTTTGGTAGTAAAGCAATTTTTTTTGTGAGAAATCTCTAGGACGGAACGTTTGCACGTTTGCTCTAAGCTGCTCGATTTTGTTAAAATTAATTTTAATTTGGCATGTGCACTCTTTCACGACATTTTTTTTCTTTTCATTTCCCCACCATAGTATCTCCAAGACTATTAAACTTCTTTATTTATTCCTGAGATTGTGTCTCTTATTAGAAATAAAGTTAAAATTTTCAATTTTTATGATGTTAAAAAAAGTTTACGAAAAATATAATGAAACAAAAATATTGACAAAAAAGTGTCTAACAACCATTTTTAAAGGAACAAAAAAAAAACAACAACATAGTTTTTATTAAACGTGGACATCATCGTCAGCTATACTGTGAATCACATTTTGAAAAATTTATCTTTAATGAATACGATTTAGAGGATGAGCCTGAATAAAAAGCCGATTGGGTGTTTATGAGAAACAAACTTGTAAGAAATATCACATTGATAACAAAATATTGACAAAAGTAATATTAAACTATTTTTACAGTGTAATACACAAGTTAATACGCAATAATTTTTTACACATTTTAGAATTTCGAGTTTTAAAAACTTTCGAGGGAAAAAAATGAAAAATAAGAAAATCGATAAGTTTTCCTCATTTGAAAACCCCGTACCTCAATATGTTAATGAACGATTCCGTGTAACCCATTTCAAAAACCAGACTTCTGCTGCCTCTAAGCCTCACCCATCGTTTGCTCAGACAAATGTTCTTAATTTCAAGAAAAAACCCAACATGTCGTTAATGAGAGACGCTAAGTTAGGAAAATCTACCAAAAATCCCAGAAAAAAAATTACTGTTATGTGTTATTTTTTTTACCATTATACCTTTAAAAAAAGGCTTTGGTTTTAGAAACATAATCTTCATTAAGAAATTGAACTTTTTTAAACTTTAGGGCAACGGATGATGGTTCAATAAAAGGTATATTTCAAAGAACAAATAAAGACAACATTATACAAAAGAGTCATGGAGAACGGTATCCCTGACAGACATGGCAATCGAAGGCAAACTCCAGCATTCACAGCCATACAGATGAATTAACTCATTATAATCTTCTGTCAAAATTCTCTTACTTTATATGGGGTTGCAATCTCAACACATTTTCAAGCTTAGACCTAATTTATTTACACTTTAAACAGTGAGAAGTATAATTATGACGCTGTAAGAAATACCCCACCTAACGAATAATTAGAATAAAATTGAATTGCTGGTTTCAAAACAGTTTCGATTCTTACAAACAACTATTTTTTTTAGGAAATCGAATTGAATACTATCAATCTCAATGCGCACAAGACTTAATAGAACCCAATATAAACTAGAGGACTTTAATTCAGTAATTCCTTCGGGGTTAAGCCTAACTCGCTCTTAATAATTAATTCTACCCTGCCATCTGCGAAAGTCTGAGTTAAGAAAGTAGCGAAGAGCTTGATCAAATTAGGCAACAAAAAGTAGAGAACCATAAATCAAGAACACCATCAGATTGCACCATTTTTTCTTTTTGTTTGTGCTTCTTTCTTGAGTGCTCTATCTGGGAATGACAGTGGCGATCATGGTTTTCTACTTTGGTTCTTTCAGTAGTGATTCATTTGATTTTTTCTCTCCATGACATTCTTCTGATATACTACACCTCTACTGCTTCCAGTTTTCTTTTTGTTGCCTTATTTGTTATCCCACCTTCATACCCATATAGTAGTATCTACTACACATTTATTTTCATTACACTTGTTTTGGTGTCTATACCTATATTTTTGTTTCTCACTAATGATTTAGTTTTTTGGAATTTATCTTTGTCCAGGACTATCCGTTTTTCTTATTTCGCTTGTATATCTACTAAATTGACGATATCATGTGGCCGAGATATTGAGTTTTGTAACTTAAAACATTTCTCTCCTTTGCTAACGAGATTGTATTTGGGATTGGAGGATTTCTTTGAGATAATATGTATGCATCTTTTCACATTCAGAGGCAGCCCCATTCTTTCAATTTCCAAAACAGCATTATCTAAAAGTTGCTGAAGTTGTTCACCAGATTCAGCCCTTAACCTGAGTTGATTCTGATTTTCTACGTAAACGTTTCGTCCTCTAGATTTTTCAAGATTATTTCTTTATAAAGATCAAATAGATCAGGTGATATTACACATCCCTTCTTCACATTCGCTTTGTGCCTTTGAAATGAACGTACTCGTGTTAAATTCAAAAAGCTGCAGTTGGATCCCAGCATAGATTTCTAACGGCTCTTAAATCTTAAATACCATTGTCTAGTTTTTTATACTTGGCTCTCTCAAAGTGCCTTAGAATAATCAATGAGACAGAGATGGAGTTCTTTTTGTATTTTTATGCACCTTTCCATGACCATTGACAAGGTGAATATTGCGTTTCTAGTCCCTTTTTTAGGCACACAACCAATTTTGTTGTGGATATTACTGATCTCAAAATCTTTCGGATTGTATGCATCAAAACTAGCAACATTAAATTGTGCTTCATTGTTATAGCTGTTTAATGTGTTTAATTGTGCAATTCGTTTTATTTAAAACCTACTAGAAACAGAAAAGAAACCTTCAAAGTATTAGGGAAAGAAAACTTTTACTTGAATTTGCATTCCTCTTTTCTTTCACCTATGCTAGAAACTGTAAGTTGGTAGGCCTTATAGATTTAAGGCTCGGTAAAGATTACGTGCGGGGTAAAGTGGTGGACTATCTGAACCATCTCATCGACCTGGGAGTCGCAGGCTTCAGGGTGGACACAGTGAAACATATGTGGCCTGGAGACATGATCGCCATCTTTAACAAGGTCAAGGTAAGTTCACGGCCAAACATAGAAGCGTGAGTAGATAGATACAGACAGGCAATAGATAGTTTATCGATGGCGATTGACAGACAGCTATAGAAAAATTTTATGCAGATAAATCGACACAATAAAAGCTGGGTGAAAATTATGAACAATATCTGCTTTAAGAGTAGCACTTAGAACATGAATAGGAAAAGCTGCACTTAAATAAGACGGAAACTAAACCCAGTCGTGTTATTATTACGTTTTCTCAGGACGTTAGCATGGGTGGGCGACCGTTTGTTTGCCAGGAAGTCATAGATACCGGAGGCGAGGCAGTACAAGGGTCCGAGTACCTGTCCACTGGCAGGATCACCAATTTTAAGTTTGGCCTCGAACTTGCCCGGGTCTTCAGGTAAAATAGCAAAGGATTTTAAAGCCTTATGTCGTAACGTATTACTGAAAAGATAAGCATAGCAGATGAATACATTTTAAAACCAGGCATTTGAATATTTAATTTTAACGTTATACATTAACCAGATCTTAGAATAGCGTATCGGTTTTCTTTAGAAACCCATCTTTACGTTGCTAACATTAAAGCCTATTATTACATAATTTATCTCTTGAACAAATTGAAAGAATTTTTTTTTAATGTATGAATTGCCACAAATTTTACATTTCATATGTTGGCAGGTTAAATTTAATAACATTGATTTTACATGTTATATCAAAATTTCGAAAACCTACGATCTATGCCAGAAAACAAAACAAAAAAAAATGTCAATGAGATTGAGAGAAATTGAGAGAAACTGTTTCAAAATA
This sequence comes from Plakobranchus ocellatus, assembly GCA_019648995.1. Classification (NCBI taxonomy): domain Eukaryota; kingdom Metazoa; phylum Mollusca; class Gastropoda; family Plakobranchidae; genus Plakobranchus; species Plakobranchus ocellatus. The sequence goes on along the minus strand of BLXT01000501.1, from coordinate 960,094 downwards.
TTACCTGATGGCTTAGGCCATTTTACAACAGAAATGTTTAGAGACGGTTGTGTTTCGAATGTTTCTCTCATACAATGAAGATTAGCTGCACTTAGAAGATTTGTCTGCAGATTTTTACTCACCATTGACGCATTTTTTGTCCTTCCATGGTCGGTCATACATGGTTACATAGGTGGTAAAGGGTTAGCTTACTCATTTAAAATCTGAATTGAGCCTCAATTCAGATTCGATTTTCCTCATTGTGCTGGCAAAACAAGGACAAAAAATCCTAAGATCCTAAATCATCTGGAGACTGAAATTTTATCAAGAAACAAAAACTTGCCTTACATTTAAATGTTATTTCTCTACTGCAGATATTTAGTTGTCATCTGTCTTTCACTAAATACCAACAAAAAAAAATATTTGAGACTTAGTGCAATATTTCTAAGACTTCTCAATGCTATCTTTAAGACACTTGTCTCAGATGGTTTGGCTATCATTAATTTTTCCAATGTTCCTTACTAGTTGAAGAAATGGTTCACGTGGAAAAGTTTTGACATGTAGATTTTATCAAAGTCACATGCTTTCCATTTGTATTCTTGCCTTTTCAGGTACGATGTTTAGTACAACATAGCATTTATTATAGAGTGCGAAGTGGAGGGAATAGGAGACACCGACAATCGGTTTTGAAAAAATAAAAAAAAAGACATACGGTCAAAAATCTGTGCGTTATTGCATGTTAGATGTTGATTTTTTGTCAATTCGACATGGCTTGAGGTGCTTTGCTACAACGAAATTCGTTTCGAAATTGTGTGATTCAAATTAATGTTCTTTCAAAGTAAGTTTTTGTTTCAGAGATGCATAAACCTCACTGCAGGTAAACATAGGATGCCTGTCAAGGACCTTTGTATTGAAAGTGTCATTACTCATCTCTCGGTTGAAGGGGTGACAGGAATTATGTCAAGAATCTCTGTATCGCTATTGTCATTACTCATCCGTCGCGTGCAGGAGGTGACAGAATTTCTGTCAAAGAACTTTGTATCGAAAATGTCATAAACCATCCCTCCAGTGTAGGAGGTGACAGGAAGTCTGCCAAAGATCTTTGTATCGAAAATGTCATTATCCATCCCTACAAGGACTTTTGTTTCAAAAATATCAATGGCAATACCACAGATGACACAATTTCCCAAGCAAACCTGCCCATAAACCATTTGATACAGTCTTTCACATGTTCTAACCATGATCGCCGAACCTAAAAAGAGCTAAACTTGACAGAGAACATAAAATGTTGGATTGGCTATGTGACACAAAAAGAATAACAGTGATTCGGTCAGGGTGCCTTGATACTAATAATTTTTTAATTTTGATAATTTCGCTAAGCGTATGCCAACGCCCCATTTTCCACAGCCCTAACTACATACTTATTCTTATCAGACATCAAAACGCCATGAAGTGGCTCAACAATTTCGGTGCTGCCTGGGGAATGTGGTCATCTGGCGATGTGGTCAACTTCATAGACAACCATGACAACCAGCGAGGTCATGGAGGGGCAGGAGGCGTGCTGACACACTGGGAGCCCAGGCCTTACAAGGTCAGTGCATGTGCACAGAAAAAAAGAAGAAAGAAACTTACTTGATAAATCTTGTGTCTCTTGCATTTAGAACAGTATCCACTCATTATTTTGGCCTATCTGCAATTGCAGTAAAATATGGTTATTTGGCACTGTTACATAATTTACTGACTTCACGATATACGAGTATTTTTATAGTAAGATAATTTCGGCCTGGCTACAAGTTATCCCTTTGTTGAGCTAGACGTGATTGGTTTCGATGTCTATAACTGTACATTTTCTAAGCGGAGAAGGCGTTCGCCTAGACTAGCACGCAACTTCTTTTTTAAAAGCCAAACATAAACACACATGAGAGTCGATATAATTTTATTCTTATGAATAGAAAAGTTGAATATGTAAACAGATAGATAAGCGTGTGATGAATAGATCCAATAATCAATACATATAAAGGAAAAAAATAATCTGAGAGATTAAAATAATGTTCAGAAAAAAGGAAATGATTGGATATAAGATTTTTAAGAACGATAAGCTCTATACAATCAATATATAAACGGAGAAACTCAAACTCGGCGATAGGGCATATAGGAAAATATGTTGAAATATAGGCAACAACAAACTTTCTCTCGTAAATCCGTGTATTCAACTATTTCATTTTTTATTACATCATTGTTCGCGTTTCAATTTTGTACAAGAATAGCATTAACTCACTGAGTACGAATACGGTGTATACTCGGTTTTCGGTAATTGTATTCGACTGAGTACGAAAACCGTGTATACACGGTCTTCTTTTTCCTGACCACTACTGTCTTAATCTTATTTATTTCCTTTTGCCAAGCCGTTTTAGATCGAAGGAAAATCACTGTTTAATATTTTCTTTGCCTTAAAAAGTTTCGAGCACAAACATCATGGCTTATTCGAGTGAGAAATGAACAGAGATCAAAATTCTATGTAGTAATTTTTTTAGATCTAAATCTTGCCACATCATCCTAAATTCTCTACATCGAACTAGATTCTGTTTAACTCACTCCATCACTGGCATGCATCTAGGCCTATTCACTTTTAGAATCTAAGATCTAGCTCTAGATTCTTTGTTTTGTGCACAAGGGTTTTGAATGTAGAGGGGGAAAAAAATAAGTTTGAAAGTGAAAATACAGCCTATTTTGAAAAAATGTATGAAAAAGACACTTTTTTATAGAATGACATCAGAACTTTACTTATTATAATACTAATATAAAACTATCAGTATACTAAATTTCATAAAGCTAGCTGCATTTTTTGTACTTTGACACATTTTCAAACTATCTCAAAATACGCCAGTGGAACGGTATTAACAGAACAATTTAGCCCAGCGCTCAGTGAGTTAAATATCATTACAGAAAGATTGAAATACGTAAATAACGGGTTAAACAGCTATGTCATTCTCTGTATCTTCTCCTTATCCCCTCTATTTGACCTCTTTTTCGTCTTGACTTCCAGTTGGCCTTACTCTTTAAGCAGTAAAATCTGTTTCTTGCATGCAGCTACAAGTTGGTCCCAGTCGTTTCGCAGTAAAACCTCTTTCTCTCCTGGGCTTCCAGTTGGGCCCAGTGTTTACGCACTAAAACCTCTTTCTCGTCTGGGCCACTTTCTCGTCTAGCCTTCCAGTTGGCCCCAGTGTTTATGCAGTAAAACCTCTTTCTCGTCTGGGCTTCCAGTTGGCCCCAGTGTTTACGCAGTAAAACCTCTTGCTCCTCTGTGTTCCCAGTTGGCCACAGCTTTAATGTTGTAAAATCCTTGTCTCTATGTGCTCCCACTTGACCACAGTTTTTATTTTTTGCTACTAAAGCCTTTCTCTCCTCTGAGATCCCCGTTAAATAGCTTTTATACCGTAAAACCTCTTTGTCCTCTTGTTCCCAGTTGGCCACAGCCTTTATGCTGGCCTGGCCCTATGGCATCGCCCGCATCATGAGCAGCTACGAGTACAACCGTAACGACAACTCGGCAGGCCCACCTCACAACAGCGACGAGAGCATCAAGTCCGTCACGATTAACGGCATGGTCTGTGGCAACGGGTGGTCGTGTGAACACAGGTAAGACTGTCCGCCGATTTGAAATACCTTGTTATAGTTTGATGAGCCATTATGGACAATGGTGATTTCTTAAATTAGCATTATTTTTTGTAGCACTTTTGGAAATTCAATTTTATCGTTCTTGTCTTTAGTATCTTGCTTGTTCTTTTTTTTATCATGAGAAGCTTAGTGCTGTTTAGTAATAGATCTAATTGAACACTGCCTGTGACAATGAGTTTTTAAATAGACAAAAGAACATAAATTGCTGAAATTGTAGTCGAAAATTGAACAAAAAGTTTATTATCTTGAATCAAGCGTAACTTAAGAACAGAAATTTAATTTCCTCAATTATTTAGATCTACAAGGTCTCTAACATCAGCGGTATCTCTCAGCAGTCTCTGCAAGCTCCTCAACATTATCAAAGCGCTCTCTTTATAGCCACCGCTCACAGGTTCTAAAAAAATACTAGTTATGCAATGCACAAACAGCCCTTTCTAGAATGAGGAAGAAATTATATAATCAAGGTACGCTAGAAATATTGGCCAGTAAAATAATCTCATTTTGTCCCTTTTTATACTTAAACATGACACTTCTATCGTGTCACCAGGATGCAGTCTAACAACTTCTTGTAAACAAAGTTATGGCACCTTCGAGAATCTTGTAGAAATCCTTATATATAAAAAAAGGTAGTTAAAACTAAAACATAATAGTACTGTTAAACTAAAGTAGGTCTAACCTAGGTCTACTCAAAATAGGTAAACATTGCAAATGAATAAGGCTAAGTCACATTATTAGCCGTCCCGTGTCTAAATCTAGAGGTAGATCTAGAGTCGATTTATAGCAACCAATCGTCACATTGTTATTATCAAACAAAACCACTTTTGTAAAGAAGAACCACTTAAACACTTTTTAAAAACTATTTTTGAAAAAATAATCGTGTTTTTAGAATTTGATTTTTTTTTTGTTATTTATATTTTTATATTTTGCAAATTTTGGGGATTCTTTTATCTACACAAAAGTTTAAATAAATATAAATATAAGAAAACTTACAAATGAAGGTCAAAACTCCAATACTTGACAGTACGTCACCAATGAGAGTTGATGATAATTATTTCGAACAACCGCCTAAATTTCTCTAAGTATACCATCTAAAACTGGCTGTCATATATTAAATTTAGATCTACCTCAAGTGATCTGGAAAGAGCCAGGAGCTTGCATGTTTATAATGAGGCCAATGCACCGAGTACAGAAATTGACTTTTTGTTTAAGTATTTGGGCGAATTATTATTATCAGTTTGGTTGTCTTTTTAGATCTAAAAGTTGGAAAAACCACATACCAGAGTTGAAAACTATCACTTATTGCTCCTGATAAAAACTCGATTACATTTTATTCTTTTACATTCTTCTTTTTTTCTGTCTTTTCTGCACGGGTAACTAATTTTCAAAATTTAATCTTCTCCGCTACACACTCTTTTTCCGTCTTTCCCTTAATAAGTCAAGCTGTGCACTTTCCCTGTAAAAAGCATAAACTGATCTAGCCGCTAATTGATGCGATCATGTTTAGTTCAAGGTTTTGTCTCATATATAAGAAGGTCGTATAGTTAAATTTTACTATCATTTTCAGTGGACTAAGCGTTGGGTTAACAAAATCGTGCTGTTCGTGCTCATCCCAGATCTAATTTTGCTTTTGTCGAAACTGAATAGATAATTTCAAGATATCTTGAAGAAACTAAAACCTACTTTTAAGGTCGGACAAACAATTAATCTATGAAAATCCATTTAAATCTAATTCCAATGTCATACAAAGCAAAAAGATTACCCTAAATAAGTTTGCTATTTAATCTTCCCGATCCTTTTAAAAGCTCTCGAAGATTTAAAACGTTCTTTTTAATATAAATCCTGAAGATGAAAATACTATGCTGCTAAAAACTAATTGAACCACCCTATATCTCGAGCTTTTACGCCCCAATTCTATGTATTTTGTTTAGGGGCTATGAATAGATGTAGTTTCTCCACTATATCCCAACATTTCTGTCTGCCATCAGCCCATAGGCCTCCGGGATTTTTGTCGGAATCTGAAATCTCAATATCCACAGTGCTGTACCTAATTAAGTGCAGTATCGTCCATAGACTTAACAATGACGATGCTACTCTTTAATTTGCCACGGCAGAATACTATTACATTACAGATCTTGATCTAGACTTAATCTAACTCCTGATTGTAAGCTATGATTCTCTTATCGAAGGTGTATCCATCGGAGTTTAATTTTTATCATTTTTTTTTTTAAGCTCAAGTTTTTCATCCTAATGCTCCCAATCCACAGATGGCGGCAGATTTACAATATGGTGGCTTTCAGGAATATGGCAGGGAATGCGAGAGTGACCAACTGGTGGGAGGGGGCAGACTACCAGATCGCTTTCTCCAGGGGAGATAAGGCTTTCATAGCTCTGAATCTAGAGAACTATGACATTAACCAAAATATTATGGTACATAGTAGTATTATAGTTTCCCACACAAATTGTTCAGTGTTTTTGTTTTATGAATTGGTCATTTCAATAGAATGACTTGAGCTTTTATAACAATCCATCTGGAAAACAATAATATTAATTAAAACAGAGAGGTAAATTACTATACGAATGGAGGAGGGAAGAGAGCGAATATAATTAAATTTAAAAAAAGTTATATGATTTACCCGAGGAAACAGACTTTGAAATGCTCTTCCTCTAGAATCTATCATTTCTCTTATAGGAGTGTAGACCATGCGAAGGGGATCAAAATTAGTTTTTTAGGCTCTTTGAAATAACGATTTTTTTTTTCATAGATACAAAAAGGAAAATTCTGCAAATCTTAAGGGTAAATTAAAAAGTCTGGTTTATCGTTAAATCTATAAAATGCAATCACATACCTTGCATTTCCTTTCCCTTTTTTCAAGGGTTGAGAATTTGCATTGCGAGTTCCATTGTCAGTTCATAAATGTTTCAGATTGGACTTCCGGCGGGCCAGTACTGTGACGTCATCAGCGGAAACCTAGAAAACGGAAGCTGCACTGGAGCCTCCGTCACCGTTGACGGAAGCGGAAGAGCAAACATTCACGTCTGCTCCAACTGCGAAGATCCCATGCTAGCTATACACATCGGTAAGTAATAGTGATCGTTTTAAGTTAGAGCAAGTGAGCTAGTGTTTGGATTAAACTGGGAAGTTTTTTAGTTGTAAGCCTGCAATTTTTTTCTTGGGTCACACATAAATTCTAATATGTAATTTTTAATGGTACAAAAATATACAGGCATTTTATTCTCGGGACGAATTAAAGATGTCTATGTGAATTGCTAAAATGTATCACACCCTGGCATTTCACCTTTAAAACACACATTTTTTTAGGTCATAGTTGGGTTTATTGTAAATGTGAGCACTTACGTTTATCAATTACCCAAGTCGCTGTTTATTTCCTAAAGTATCTTTTTTTCCATCTAGAGAGCCTTATTTGTTTGATTTTATTGCTTTTAAGGCGGTTCTGTAATCTGTAATCTCAACGCATGAAATGTTGCTTTTTTGTATTTTTTTTCTGGTAATATTATTACGGTAACGAAGGTTAGGTGCTTGAATAAATTTTGCAACATGTTTTGTTGAGTTTGTGTAAAACGGCACCGTAACATGATCACATGCATGATGATGGGCTTTTAGTGAGATGCTTTCCTTAATTTAAGGTTCGAGGCATGCGGATTGAATTTGAATCCTCTTGTTTAAAAGCGTGGAAGCACAGCGCATTACAGATTAGCCATAAAACATTGCAGTACAAGATTCCATGAATACTTAAGTAATTTACCTGTAATCTCCACGTATATTTGAAAATTTAATCCGATCTTTGTTTAAAAAAACAAACAAAGAAACACAAAAAAAAAAAAAATGTTCCATGCATGATTTTATGAGGCGGGCGAATTGATGAGAAATATTGTTAAATCAACCAATCATTCGAGAGAAAAAAGCTGAAGAATGTATAAAGCAAAGGCACTAACAACGCTTCCAAGTTCATTTTGTCAAAGCTGAATATATTAAAAATAGTCAAAAATTGGTAAATTTTCGTGGAGATATTATTGATAGCTGATTATTATTGCTATTTGGTTTTCAATATTAATATTATTTCTTTTTCCATTTCCCTCAGGTGCTAAAGTTGGCGATCCTTCTAAAAGATATTAAAGGAAAACAAAAAGTTGAACAAAAACGTAAATTCAATTATACTATAACATTCTCATACTGAAACTGCTGTGTTATGGGTTTTTAACTTTTCGTTGTTGCAGAAACCGGATCTTGTGTTTGAAAGAAAAAAATTGTAATCTTACAAAAAATATTTAGTCATATTGTTGATTTTAAAGCGCCAGTTTTTCCGAAAAAAAAACCCAAAAAACCTACAATTAATGTATAGTACTTCAAAATTATTTTTATTCCAGATAAAATTTATCGATGGGTTTAAAATTTATTCATCGAGTCATTCCAACGAGGTAAACTTTATTTTTATTTTCATAAATGTGTTTATCGAATCGTGCGCTGCTCCTAGACACGGCTGAGCACAAATGCGATAGGGATACATCCCTTTATAAAGCTCACAGTACCTGTTAGGGTCTAATGCTTCAGACAATACGCAGTCATGCAGATGATAAAATAAATGATGCAACTGCTCCTCTTTAAAGTTCAGTTGAAATTTATGAAATAATAAACAAATTTGCATTATGTAGGACGTTTAGTAATAATTATATAATTATTGATAATTAAACCCATTATGTGTGGATGAACACCTTTCTAAGGGAAGCTACCAAAACAAATCAGTATTAGTTTGTGATTTGTGCGATTATTCCCCTTGGACAACACTCAATTACCTTCTCTTTCGCATTTTCTAAAGAGAAAGAAAATGCTTAAGGGTACTTACAAAGTTAACAGTAGTAAATTGGCACCAAAACATTAAAATTTGTCGTAAAGGCTTCCGTAGATAAAATATGAAATAGGACGAGAATTTCTACAGCAAGGGCCATTTCAGCACATTTTGTTCCGATTTATCCATATTCTAAATCTCAGTAACATGAATTATGAGGAAAAATCAATGTGTCGAAATCTGACTTCTATTTTTACATGCTTTATATCAGCACTAAAAACAACAAATTGGCAGAATGGGATAAGATGATTTTATTTTCAGTGAAACGATATGGGAGAAAAATGGAGCTGAAATTAAATGGATCTAAAATTTACACTGACAAAAAAATGATCTGATAAACGCCCATTTAAACCCAATACCCCCTGGAAAAAATAACATAAAGAAATACTTTTAAAATAAATGTTTGCTTTGTCGAATTAAACCGTTGGTTTTTAAAACTAAAATTTACCAAAGCAATACTCAAACTTGATGAAAATTACATACATACAACTGCGGCACCATAACAAAACTGCAGGGCGTAGCGGTTAAGGAAGAGTATCATCATGCTATTTTTGTGAGTTTGAGATGAAGTACTAACCATTGAGTGGGATGGAAAGCAAATCAACTGCCTCAAAAACAGAGTGCAGCTGCTGATCGTAGGGGCAACAAGAGAAGAACCAGGATGAAAAGATGAGAGCAATCAATGTTTAAGAAACAAACTCAAATTTTTGTCAGAAACAGCTTTTTTTCCAATCTTTACCAGGCTCAATTATAATGTTCCATTGGCAATAGCAGCAAGTTTGCCAACTAATATTTAACTCAACATCAAAGACTGGATTATCGAACATTGCGATCTCATATTTGTAAAAGAGAAAGAGACCGAGTGAGCGATAGTCTTAATATTAAAGTAATTATTGACGTTTTAAGTTATGCGCTGGTGAAAGCGACCTGATATCGAGCTTCAGCGCAAAAAGATTTAGTATAGGAAAGCTTATCACTTTTACGACACTGAAAAGGAGAAAAAACAGCTTGTGTGAAGAAAGATACACCTAGACTGAGACTGACATACACATAAACACACAATCATAAACATTTGAAAAGAGTTTTGAGGAGATTTTGAAGGAGTGGAGTGAAGAAGTAAATGGAGACTGACAGTAGTAAAAAGGGAAGGTGAGAAGAAAGGGAGAGAGAGAGAGAGAGAGAGAGAGAGAGAGAGAGAGAGAGAGAGAGAGAGAGGGAGGGAGGGAGAGAGAGCGGGGGAGGGGGAGAAAGAGAGGGAAAGATGGGACGGGGGAAAGATTTTAGCAGCTACTCCAGCCTAAAAAGATGGAAGGAAGAGAAAAGAAGAGGAAGAATTAAGGTACTGTAAAAAACAAAACCAGAGAATTATAAACAAATTCGTATATAAATCAATACAACTCAGTAAACAAGTGAACATCGTTCATGTAGTCTGTTTTCCTCCACAAGAAGCTCATCTCTCATTGATTAACAGTTGCCTGGTCGACAAAGCTGCATTTTATTCTTTAAAAAAGTCAATAATGCAAAGGGATTTTTGAAATATCAATTGCTGTATATTTTAATCACCCAATTAGTAAAATAATTTGTACAAAATATCAGCCCTTTTTCATCCAATACCGTTTTTTTTTTAATTGTCCTAATGATCAATTTGTTACTCCTCGACAATTCATGCCGCCATAATTCCTGTTAAATAAATGTTTCAAAATGCTTTTGTCAGAGTTAGACTTTATAATTGTAGGTATTTTATTTATGATCTTACATTTCAAAGTCAGTCAACAGTAGATCTAATCTCAATGCAATGTATTCGATGAACCTCGATATAGCAAAGCTGATTACACAAAATAACCCTCATTAGACACTGACCGTGTTTGCTTCTTAGAAACTTTTTGACGGACAGTTGGCCAAACTAGGGAGCTTGTGGCCTTCTGACATATTATAATATTACACGATTTAGGAAGCAGAGACACATTTATCGCAGACAGACTTCCAAATGCATTGTAAATCTCGTTGAAAAATTGTCTGAAATATCGTGATGACTTAGTTCTAAGCACGGCATTATCTTCTCAAAACTTGAAAT
>BLXT01000501.1:763767-775311 GCA_019648995.1 Plakobranchus ocellatus | reverse complement strand
GTGAATGAACCTTTGTGATTAAAAATCTTTTCTTTTCCTTAAATCTGTTCTGCCCAGGGACTGTCAGTTTTTTCCCTTAATTGCTTTAAAAAAAGTGATTAAAAAAAAAAAATGTCCCATTTTTTTTTGATTAACCAAACGCTACCCGATTCTTGTTGCATTAGTCATATTAAGGATCTACATAAGAAGGAGAGAAAACTTACGGTTAAAGCAATAAGTTCTGAGCAAGTAGACAAAGTAAGCTGGTGCAATGTACATAAATATATGTTTCATGTTGAGTAACACACTGAACCAAAACGCTCCTTCTATAGTCCTCTCCTGTAAAAAAACACACAATGTTCCTATTTAAATTCATACTTTTGAAAAGAGAAAAAAAAGAAACGAAGAGAAATTAAGTGAGGTCAAACTTGTATATTTAAATTGTCAGAGTTATATGTGGTAATGTTATACTGACTGAAGCAAATGTCAAAGAATTTCCCTTCATTGTTTTTAAGATGATTTAAGACTACAAGGCTTTTGCTCTACATTCTCTACTGCTTCTATTTGTTCCTTCTTTTTTTCTTCCCCATTGTAATGTCAAAGAATTAACATTAATATCTGTAAAACAATCACCATAATAACCTTCAATTATGGTTTTCTTCTGCCTAAAGGATGGTGTACAGTCTTTAGCATGAAACAAGAAGTTATTTGGCAATAAAGACCTGAGAATGATACAGCTGTGACTCTTTCAGCAAGTATTGAGAGATAGAACCTTATCCCTCTCACTCTTCACAATCAGGTTGAGATAAATATTGACAAGTGTTTTAAAATAAATCTCTTTTCATATTCAAGAAATAATAAAATACAACACACAAAAAATCTTTCCCCAGATACCAGGGAAAGTCAAGATTTTTCTTATGGCTATGATCCTACGAAAAAAAAAAAAGCAACCAATTTCTCAATAGGTACATTTACTCTTTTCTTGGGTCTCATTGGAGTAGTGGAATCATAAAATGAGTGGCTTTTTGCAGGATTTGCATTCCTAAGCCAAGCCCCGGTTTACTTCTTCTAACATTCTAATTATCTAAAATGCATAGACCTATTTTGTTCAGTCAATTTGCTGCAAAAAAAAATGTTTAATTCTCTGGTACCAATACAAAATTTATGAACCAATAATTGAAATGATTGGTACATTTATTGATCAACTGTTTTCGATAAAAAAAAAAGATAATATACGAGTTATTTTTTAAGCTTTGTGAAATATTGTGCTGGGCAAGAGCAGTTTCCAGTGATGTTTTTACCTGTAAGATTCTCACAATAGACAACAACATGATTCCAAACAAGATTCCATTGTACTGAAAGTGGATATCTGATTTCTGTTAAGGCTTTAAACTGGTAACCTTTTCACATCCCACCAGCCTTGACATTGCAGTGTCCAAAATACATGCTGTAGAAAGTCATTCCCTAAATATGTCTTACTTTTAGGGATTTTTTTTTTTAACAATCCATAGATAGTTATGGATGGAGAGGCGATTTTATAAAGAATTTTGAACGTTTTTTTGTCAATATTCTCACTTTGCTAGTTACTTGTAACAACCAATACAAGATAGTGAAGAATGTTGAAATTTACCACAAAAAAAGAAACAAAAATTGAAATTATAAGAGTACATATCCATTGGTAAAGTTCTGCTAGATGTTTTACTAAGAAAGCTTTCAGTTTTATTCTACGCACTTTTGGTCCCTTCACAATCTGCGTCTAGGAACTTCCTCTAGTTCATCTCTTTCATCTATCACATCATCACTGTTAAAATCATTATCCTCCAATCTGGATGCATAGAGAGATTCTATAGCTTTGGCATGCGTAACTGTTTCCCTAGATTTCATTATGCCTGCCTGACAGCTAACTCAGGCCTAGGATGTAATCTCAATTCCTTTTTATCCTTACCTCCCCAAAAAAATTATTTTCCTCCAATACTAATAAATAAATTTTACACCAAGTTAATAAAGAATGTAATAAAAATAGCTTTTCTATTGAAAAGTCACTATTGTTTAAAAATTGTTAAATAACAAATAGCCCAATATTTACTACGATGACAAAAACAAGACAGCTTTGTCAGCTTATGAGGAAGAAAAAAATAGAAATATGACATAAGGATACGATCCACGATGAAAAGACCAAAGTTAAAAATAAGCAGAATGGGAATGAGATGAGCACTGTAGGTTGCGCCAGACTGCTTGTTTGTGTTGAATATAGCCAGTTCCTGAAATCTGTAAAAACAAGTAAAATTCAAATCAAAACTGTTACATTCATTTCAGTTCTTTTTATTTCTTTGCATTTTTCTCACGTATTTACTATTTAGAGGTAAATGCTTATTGATGCCTGCCACACTATTTAAAGGGTACATTTATGCAGCAATGTTACAAAGGACATTTTTTTGTTCAATTCAATATCATTTACTTGTAACTGTGAGCATGAATAGCATCATAATCATATTGTTTGGACATATAACTGGATAACAATAAAACTATATCCTTTTTATGACAGATCATTTATAACATCACACATTTTTAGAAGATTGTCTTCATTGTTTTAGACAGTCAAAAAAAAAAATTCAATGGATGGAAAATTAATTGATCACTGTAACAACAAATGTATAAGTTTTCGAATCATTCATTGCAACTACTATCATAGGATGTAAAGGATAAAAAAAACTTACTCTTTTATGGCATAATAATAGACAAAATCTGTGAGGATGACCGATACTCTCTGAAACATCACAGTGGCATCACTGGCATAGTTCAGATTGGTCACCTGCAGCATACCTGGGTCTACAAAAGCTGCAACCTGAGACAGAATCCACTCAAACCAGGCAAACAAGGGTGGATAGTCCAGAGTCCACTCTGAAGTGTCCTGTGAGAGAGAGTTATGAGTTTCTAAGAGACGGTATCTATACACATCAAGCACTATATAAATCGTCCTGACAAAGCTCTATTTTTTAGTTTTTTTTAATACTTTCCTTGATAACAGAATGATTTCTAATCCAGAAAAAAATTATTTTAATATTTATGATCAGATGTTTACCTTGTAAGTAAAATATGTGCTATGCAAATTTAAGCACTGGATAAAGGGAATCTTAAAAACCTAATCTTTTAAACTTACTTGTCCTTAAAAATATTTTTTTTAGCATAATGAAGCAAAGGTATTACTGTGAGTTTCAAGAAAAGAAATATAAATTTTAGTCAAAGCCTCACGTCTTTTTTGGGGGGCTTAATACAATCTCACCAAGTTTGCTTTTTCAATTTTCTTTTTGACTTACATATCTGCCAAACCAAGATATTTTCAAATTGTCACATCATATATTACACACTTTTTACTGTAGCTTATAATCATTAACATGTTTATTTTTTTTTAATGATAGTGAATTTTGTTCTTTCATGACTGTATAACTTTTATGTACCTTTTAAAATTTATTTGTTATCATCTCTCTTCTCTCTTTTTCCTAATTTTTTTTGGTATATACTTCACATACCAAGTGGAATGGCATTGAGTTTGTTGATTACAAATATCATGTCATTGGTTTTAAAAGTAAAAATTAACCACTAATGACAGAAGGACAAAAATCGGTGACATAGCTGAACTTTTAACAAGGCTTTACTAAACCTTACCTCAACATACCACTTGCTGACTGGGAGGCTGTGGGTTATTGCTAGCCAATTACGATGCACTTCAAAGTCTGTAGATCGACTTTCAGAGAAAAAAGAAAAAAGTTGTTAATGATTACTCTGTAAAATGATGACAACAGATTAGAACTTAAGTGATTTGATCTCACAAAATGAGTAAAGTTTTGTATCCAATCAACTGAATTTAAATTAATATCCTGAAGTAACAAGATAAAATTAACATTTCTTGGAGGGCCAAAAATCAATGGTACACCCATAGAAAGTTTTTAACATTTGAGTGTATTTTTATATCCTTCTGATTTGAGATTCTGATTTAAAGGAATAATGGTGATTGGTCTGAGATGCAACCAAAAAAAAAAAAAATCTAATCATGAGTCCAATGCAATGCCACACCTTGCATGAGAGGGAGAAAGGGCAGTGACAAACAAGGGATCAAATGCATGGTGATCCTTTACATTTTTTACTTTTTTTTCGTAAGCAATCAGCAAAATTGTTTCAGCACTCTTTTTCATTCTATGTGTAAAACTGACATTTCTATTAACTAATGTAGAGCTGTCAAACATCTGGTAGGTACAAGGGAATCCAGTATTAGGTGTACAAAACATTTAGATTAAATGCTCAATTTACATAAATCATAGTTTAAGAAAATTTAGATCCAGATTTTCTAGAATGATATTTTGAGCTGTTTAAAAAAAAAAAAGAAAATTAAATAAAGTCATAGTTTTTTTTTTCTAATTTAGATGGGAATTGCACATCTAACTGATAATTAGATATAGATAAGGATCTGTTCTTTAAAGTAACTTATAAAATATACGATATAAAATTTAAAGTTAAGAATGAAAGCAGAACAAAAGTTAACTTACTCTAAGCTTATTCAGGAATATTTTAAGACTAGTCTTAAAAAATATACCATTTGGGCATGAGACAGAGATTTTCATCTTCATGAGAGGATACAAGAAACTTGAGAGTTTGTGTCCCTCTAAATTTTGTTCTTGAAGCAAAAAAATCACTGACGACCATTTGATTTCCTTATTTCACCAGGACCTTTCAAGATTAGATCTAGATCTATGCCTAGAGTTACAGTCACTGGAGGACAGGACTAGCTTTTCCAATTCTTACAATTTGAAAAAAAAAAAAGACAATTTGAGTTATCACACCACAGGTTACCCTACATAAAATAAACAACATGCTTTAAAAGCGCTGCACATGTTAATCTATAGCCAAAGGGTAACCAATAATTTAACAACTCTCTAGGATCTAGATTCTAGATCTAGATCTAGATCTAAACTAGTCTTTCAAAAATCATTCATTTTTGCAGCATTTGCAGAGGAATAAAGGCTTTTATAAAAGAATTTTTAAAAAGGGGGAAATTCTCTGGTGTCATTGCACTGCGAAAATTCTAGATCTATAGGAATTTTAATATTTTTAACTTTTGACTGCTTACAACTTACTATGCAGGTATAAACATTAGTTTGAGCAAAGCTGATGCAGTTGCCAACGTCAAAACCGCCGCCATGTTGACGCTACAATGGCTAAAGTTGATTTCATCATTTCGAAGAAGTCTTTACCTTGAGTTTTCCTTTCTTTATTTTTTTTTTCCATGGCGTGTTCTCTAATTATTAATTTCTTTCAATCTCTTAATTTTTACTTACTTTCTTTGCTTTTGGTTATTATTAGTATTGTCAATTTTCAACTGTCTTTGGATTGTTTTCTTTCGTATTTGGTTATTTGTATTTTTAAAATCCCCTTTTTTTTTTTTTAATTTATCCACATCGGGTCAAAAGATAAGAAAACTGTACACGTCCCTGCCTCACTGCTCTTTTGATGGATTTGAAATGACAGTATTCTTTTCCAATTCTTATTTTTTTTTTAACTATGTAGTGAAATAATCTTAAGGAATCTATATGATATTTCAGGCTTCAAAATAAATGAATAAAACCATAATAATCTCAGGTTTGCAGATGATAGTTTCAATAGCAGAATGTAATGAACAAGTTCAAAAAAACTTTTAGATACCGGTACCGGTATTGTAGTTTTAGAGAGCAAAAGAATGGGCCTGCCTATGAATGTAGAAAAAAAAATATGCTTAGTCATTTCAAAGAAATCCTGTAACCCCTAATGCAACCTCATAAGCAAAGTTGAAAAAAATCAAATAAGTCATAAAATTCAAATATCTTGCCAATCTGATCACATTAAATGGTGTGGTAGATGCATAACTAAAATAAGGAAGAGGGTCCTCTTCATGTACCTTGTCTGGAACAGACACTCGCGATCATGTTCCTTATGTATTCACAGTTAACTTTATAAGGTTGTTGTTGCTACCCTTACCTATTGCCCATGACTTAAGACTTTCAATAAATGTTATTCTCTGTCTATCTCTACTGCGTTTGCCTTCAATCTTTCCAGTGGCTGCTAAGTGTTCAAAACCCTTGTGTGGGCAAATATGGCCTAAATACTGTAGTTGCCTCTATCTTATGGTTTTAATTATTGATCGCTAAAGATTAGCCTCTTTCAGTACCAATTCATTGGGCTTTTTTTCTATCCATGTTATCCTCATCATTCTTCTGATGAACCACACTCATTTCTACTGCTTCTGGTTTTCTTCTCTGTTTCCTTGTTTATTGTCAAACACTCAATACCATACAAAAGTGCTGACCATACATATGTTTCATTACCCTTATTTTGATTTTGATGCTTATGTTTCATTTTTTTTTTTTTGGGAATGTATCTTTGGCCATAGCTATTCTTTTACTTGTTTCACGTGTGTATCTGACATTTGATATTATCAGGTAACCTAGGTGTTTGAATTTTGTATCTAGATTTATTTGTTCGCCTTTGCAAAGCAGATTGCACTCGGGGTTAGAGGATTTCTTTGAGATGACCATACATTCTGTTTACTTTACATTCAAAGTCAGGCCATTCTTTCACTCTGTAAAACTGCAGTAGCTACGTTTTTTGAGTTGTTCGCCAGATTCTGCTATTAAAACTATCATCTGCATGCCTCAGATTAGTAAGATTCTCTCCGTTAATTTTAAGCCTAAAATATCGTCAAGATTCCTTAAGATTATTTCACTATATCAGACATAAAGCAAAACTGTTTTTGATATATTTCTGGTCTTAGACTTTTGCGCATTCTATGCATAAAACACGTAACAGGATTTTTGTAAAATGGCTCATTAAACTGATTGTTTTATGGAGTTCACATTCTGTTGCTCCTGGTGTTTTAGGCAGTACTATAAGTACAGATTTAGAAAGATCTTCTGAAATTGTACCACTATCGTATATTGCATTAAGAAGTTTTGTTGTCAGGTCTATTCCTATATTATCTAAAGTTGTAATTATTTCTGCTAGTATTTTTTTTTTTTTTGGTCTTGTGGTTTTTCCTTTTTTCATATACTTCATTGCTGCTTCTACCTCTTCTTTAACTTTAATTGGGCCTTCTATGTTTTTCTTTATAATGGGGTTTTTGCATCTCTCATTTTTGAAAAGATCTTCAAGAGAGTTGCCATAGCCAAAAATACATTCCAAAAAATGAAACCGATTCTGGCGAACAGAAACCTAAGTATGGAAACCAAAATAAGGGTGACGAAAACATATTTATAGTCAGTGCTCTTAGGGCCCTGATGGTTATGTGTGTTGGACAATAAACAAGGGAACAGGTACATAACTGGAAATATCAGGAGAATTATGAGGCTATCATGGACAGGGAAAAAGTCCAGTGAATTGGTAGGCCTAATGAAAGAATCTAATCTCAAGCAATCATTAGGTAAAACCATTATATGGAGGCAGCTTCAATTTTAAAGACACGAGGGTTTAAAATACATGGCAATCACCGGAAAGATTGAAAGCAAACGCAGTAGCGGTAGAAACAGATTTGAACAACACACAATATATTTACGCCTGTATACTCTGTATTGTTCAGATTTGTTCAAATAAATTTGAATTGGTAGTTGTATTCTTTTACAATATTAGTTTCAATTCCTTTAACTACTTTTGTATCTTTAAGATCCTTAAACTTATTTATTGTTTCTTGAATGCGATATTTTTCTACTCTTTTATACTTGTGCTGACAATTAACAAGGAAATAGAAGAAAAAAAACTGGAAGCAGTGAAGATGTGTTTATTGAAGAGAGGATATCATGAAAAGAAAAAAGTCCAATGAATTGGTACTAAAAGAAGCTAGACTTGAGTGATCATGAATTAGAACCGTTAAGCGGAGGCAATTATTTTGTTGGAACAATTTCCCGCCACAAAGGTTTAGATATATCTAGCAATCACTAGAAAGATTGAAGGCAAACACAGTGGATGAAAACAGAGAACTTTTATTAAAAGTCTTAATTCATGGACGAAAGGTAATGGTAGCAACAATTGAGCTTTAAGGTTTACCGAGAACAGGTTTAAGTCGAGGAACATAATCGCCAATGTCTGTTCCAGGCTTGACAAATAATAAAAAAGAAAGAGAGTCTGTGCATTTTTCTGACTCATTTGTTCTGAGTCAACCTCTGCCCACATAAACATCACTTTTTTTCACCGTGGACGTGTCGCTCAAGTTCTTTTGACCACTGAATGTGCCGTGTCAAGCGTTTTTTCTTCATGGTTTAAAGATAATAAAATAAAAAAAAAAATAAAGAAAGAAAAACAAACACTTTTGACTTGAAGCATGTCGAAAGTTGAGCATGCATCTATTCCTTACTGAAATTATATCGGTACTGTTTTTAATGTTCCATTGTGCCTTCAATTGGTGTGACATAGGCTTAATAAAAAATGTATATGTAGCATAATTGAAGTATGTTAATCTAGTTTTTTACGCAAGAGAAAATTGACTGTGATGAAACAACTCAAGTGGAAACATATGACGGTCAATTTTGTCAGATTTTTCAGAAAGTAATAAATGTTTTATACATTTTTAATTTTTTAATTTCTACACTTTCAGTCAACTCATTGGGCATTTCTATAACAGGAGGTTCAGGATTTTTTTAAAAAATACTATAACTACAAGATTATACGCGGTCCTTTCCTAAAATAAAGGTGTCACACACGGTATCTTTCATTTTCATAGTTAAAAAGCATAATAATTTTTTTACTTGATTTAAGCATTTCCTAACCAGGGATCTCTATTCATTTTTTTTTTAATTCATCATAAAACTTATTAAAATATCTTTTTTTTTTTTCGTTAAAGATTAAGAAGCAGACATTTATTTTAGATATAGATCAATAGTATTACGCTGTCGATTGCGCCTATCAAAAGAATGTTACTCCGATGTTGTCTTCCTCTTATATCAATCGTAACAGAAAAGGGAAGGAATAATTCTATCGTTCAACCGGCATTATTTTGGGGAAAAAAAGAACAAGATTTCAACAGTATTAAACCCTTAAATCGATATACCATGCAATCATTAACGCTTTCTGAAGCTCAAAGAGGCAAAGCAACGGTGTCACAAGCAGGATCTAATGTTAGCTGCGGTAGGAAAAAAATAGAGAAAGATGAAACGTTAGATAAAACTACTGATGATACATTTCAGTAGTAGCAAATCTACTTTAGCAAGCAAACACTGAAGCAAATAAGTAAACAACTTAATAATATAAAATAAATAAGCCAAAGATAACTTCGTATCGTGAGTAAATTGTGTAGCCTGTTTAGACAAAAAAAAAATCTCTACCCCAATTAAGTTTTCGCATATTTTTAAAAATTTGTTAGATACCACTGTCTTGATGCTTGGTGGAGACTTTTTCTTCCACCTGAGATTATAAATGTAATCGTAATCTTTTCCGTTTTGTCGCAAGAAACTTAAAGGACTTGCTGTTGTGTTGAAGACTCCAAACGTGTGTAATACGTTCTATTTTTTTGTTTGAGAAGATCGTCGGGGTTTCGAGCCCTGGCCTGACGAAGGACCTGAAAGCCTGAGATCACCTTGTTGTGGACAGCGATATACAAAAAATAACCAGACTTAGAAGATCAATTGTAATATTTGACTTGATTTTTTTTCTGCTTTCCACCGCACAACAAATAGGCCTGTGATGATGTGTTCTAATTCCTTCCCTCTCAGATTGTTAGCTACCAGCGCCCTGCCCTGACGGAGGGCCTGAAAGCCTGAGATCACCTTGTTGTGGACAGGCAATAAACAAAAACTAAACCTCACATTGTTTACTGTTTCAATTTTTTTTTCCAGTTGGGTTTTTAAAACTACGCCTTTGCTTGCCTTTGATATAAAGGTCTATACAAATTTCAGTAAATACTTGCATTTTTGTTATTTGTTTTTCAGGCCTGTTTTATCATGCAATCTCTGCCCACTTGTCTGGTGTCTGTTATTATAAAAAAAACATGCACTTTTAATCTACAGAGACCATAAAGGTGTGGCAGCTTAAGTTTCTGACACTTTCTTCTTCATTGTTTGTAGATGAATGTTTCGTTATTGGTCCGTATAAGAAAATTTATTTGTTCTATCGCCCTAACAGAAGCATCGCTTTTATTCCACTTTGCTTATTTTTACTTATAAGGTTGATAACCTTGCCAAAACAAAAAGAAAGAATGCCTCAATAGTCTTTACAGAATCATGCTTTTTCATCATGAAAACCATGATAAATAAATAAATAAATAAATATATATATATATATATATATATATATATATATATATATATATATATATATATATTTAAGTCGTTATTTGAATTGATATTTTTTTTAAAATATATATGTATGTATGTACATTTCAATATCAATTCAAATAACGACTTAAATTTCGTATTAACTTTTTGGTCGAAATGTGTATAATGACATCACTATTCAAGGTTACAATAATTATAACTCTTCCAGCCTTGCAGACGTTTGCGATCATGTTGATAAAAATATAAACGACGCGCAAATAATCCGCTGGATGATTTTAAGCTTTGATTTCATTTTACACCTATAGCCCGTCCAATACACTATGATCTCAGGCTTTTGGGCTTGAACTTTGACCCATTTCGCAAGGATTCGCACAAATGTCATGTCAAAGAATGACGAGCAACGCAGTTTAAGAGCTGTGTATATCTTATCTTGCAACTTTCAGAGGTTTTTTCTTCGTCGAGTCAAGCGCCGGATATAGCCACGCTTAGCTTAGTTTTTTATTAAAATAGATCTAAAAGGATAAAAAACGACGTCTGACATAGATTTTGTACAGTATGTGTAGACTGTTTTCATGGGTGATTGTTTGTACGCATGGATATGTGTATATGTGTGTCTGAATAATGGTACAGGGCTCTTATCTGGCGGAAAATTCCTTTAAGCTTTCATAAGCCACAAGTATTATTACTTTATAATATATAAAAAAAAAATAGCCCTTGGTTATGAGTTCATAATTCGTGTATGATAGTCCTGAACCTGGTTCAAGGCGCAGCGGGCGAGAGCGAGAGGAAAAAGGGTGGGAAGGGAGGAGAAAGGCGGTGGCAAGAGGAAAGTGAGTCGCGTTCGGGGGTCAGTGAAGATCCGTGAGCTTGTTATAAGATTGTGCTGAACATTAGCTTTTTTGGCCCTCGTCAGAACAGAACTCGGGCCAGTGATGGACTCGAACCCGCGAGAGAAAGAAAACTTATTTGCCAGCTACTGTCTGACCAACATTCCGCGTCATTATGAAGAATGCAAAAATGAATATTAATTTCAAGATATAGGCTTGCTCTACCTCGTCTTGTCTCTCTCTTAAAATTTATGCTTAAATCTAATTTAAATCTCTATAGGGCTCGTAGAATTTAAAAAAAAATCATATTAGCCCTAGGTGGTTATGGCACTGGACAAATTTGTAGCACAAGTCAAAAGGTTATTTTATTTCTTTCACGTTTTCATATTTTCGTACCTAAACAGTGCTATGGGTGTTTGTGAATACAAAGAACGAAACGCCCCCACCTC
>BLXT01000501.1:690445-701240 GCA_019648995.1 Plakobranchus ocellatus | reverse complement strand
TTTTTTTTTTTTTTGTTCTTTTTTTTATATACAATTGCGTGTGTGTGTGTGTGTGTATAAATCCTCTTTTTCAAACATTGCCCAATTTAAAGATATTTTTATAAATTAGATTTTGAAAGTAACGAGTTCAAAAAAGGAGCTTCTTACTTTGAAACAACCATAAGAGATTGAATTCTGTCATTATCTATTGTTGGGCTTGGTAGTTAGTCAGTGGCTTTCTTTCCGTAGTGGATTCGAGTCTATCATACATAATGTATATACACATGTATTGAGTTGGGTAGGTAGTCAGTGGGATTCTGTCGTGACAGTTTAAACAGGTTAGCTAGTAGCTCATTTAATTCTGTTTTGACAGTTTTAGTGGGCTGGATAGTAAAAGATTTTTCACTATTTCTGAAATAAAAATCCATGTGAAAGGAAGCTATGTTGCCATTGTAATCATTCCATTTGCACGCGAATGTCACGTTCACATTAGAGCTTTAAAAACCCTTAAAGATAAACCGTCTTAACGCAAGCTCAGAAGTCGCGTTCCTTGAAAGCAGGCTTGCCTTGTAATCTTATAAAAACGCAATGATTATTTCGCCGTTTCCTTTAAATCTTTTCCTCTGATTTTCTTCTCATTCTTACATTGTATTCGACGTGCTGTTACAATAACGACACATCTAACTGTACCTTTAACATTATTTTATTCTCTGTTTGACTATCACAGCATCATCGCTAAAAAACAGATCGTTATAACTAGAATGTCAGTGGAGTGCCTTTAATTTTCCTGTTCTAGTTTTTTTTTCCTTTTACATATATTTGTTCCGTTCTTTGTTCGTTTATTTACATATTAATGATTTAATCAGCGTTTTTTTCCATAACTCATCATCACAAACCAATTCCACAGACTAATTTAAATATATACGTGCATGCAATCACAATATGACACGTATAAACATAAAACATGGCACATGGACACACACACACACACAAATGATTACATGTCAAAGTTTACGTTATGCATAACAGCGTGTTGAGTTTTTAACTGACTATCTCATCAACCACGTCTTTCATTTTCCTGTGATCACTGTGGCAACCTTTGATTATTTATAGATTCAGTGTAAAGTAGAGGTTTTATTGTTCAATAATGAATATCTAAAGTAATATCACAATCATTACGAAAGCATCATTCAGTCTCGAGACTGTGCCTGTGTCAACTTGTGCACGTTCATGCTGAGAGACTAAAAATTTTTTACTAGTATGAAACTGTATCAAACCTTCTCTTTTTTATTTATTTTAATGATGATAATTAATGTATTTTATTATTTTTCCTTTGTATGAAATTGTTGTCTTCTTGGGAAAGAAGGGTGAGGACGGTGCAAAGAATAATTGAAAGAGAGAGAGAGAGAGAGAGAGAGAGAGAAGAGACAGAGACAGAGAGAGTCCATAGAGAGTATTTTGGAGAGATAGAATAAGAGATAAATGAGAGAGATAGATAGAATCTGAGTAAGTGCATAGATGATGACAGGAGAAAAAAAGCGATAAAGAGAGAAAAAGAGAAAACGAACGAATGACGAGACCAGAAAAGCATACGTATGATTATGTTATTGCACTGACTGTCTTTTCTATACATAATTTATCTAAATCTGCTCTTGGATGAGATGAACGTGTAAAACCAACTCATCAACTGTGGAACGAGAGAAATATATATGTTTTTTTTTTAATTATTGCACCTCATTATATCAGGAGAAGTAAAACTTACATACTTGGATGTCAGAATGTATACTTAAATGAATGTTTACCGATATCAGTGATACTAATTGCATATCAAATAAATTACTTATTGGAGAATGTTTGGCTTTAAATTAAAAAGTGCTTTACAAAGTATATCTTCACACATACACATTAAGTTAACAGGTATTTGTTTTAAATAACCATTGACTTATGTGACATAAAACACACTCACTCTTACAGTTGTTAACCTACAGCTGGCATTCTGTTTCAGACAGAAAGAAAGAGAGGGAGAAAACGAAAACTTTGGAGCAGGGGAAGGTGGAGAGAGATAGTATATAGGAACAATGAAAGAAACTTTTCATTACAAAAATTAGACAAATTCTCGTTTTCCTAACGTCCAGCTAAAGCAAAAGATATTGATGTAAATTAGGTTCATCGTGTGGTTTCGTTTTGTTTTGGATTTATCTTTACAATTTCCTTCATTGTAATACTGTAGCGTAAACATTATATGAAGGGTTTTAAGACAATTTAAATAGTTAAGAAGTCTTGCGATTCATATCCACAGAAAAATAAATATCAGTCTTCAAAAAAGAGGCTGTTTAGTGTTGTAAGAGATGATGAAAATGTAAAAATGAATTATTCATAGTCAAATAAGACTTGCCATGTGACTACGTTGTAAATTATTAATAGACTATGCCAATCTTCGACAAACTTGTAGTGGTCATTATATTAAAGTCTACAGGGATTACAAATGAGTTTTATTTTATTACATTGATGAAAAGAAAAAATACCTACCAAAATGTAATAACGAATATTTGACAGGACTGGGCTTGAAGCATTTTTTTTCGGTTGCTTTTTAAACACGGTTTTTAGAATACGAGATAAGGTAGCAGTGATATGAGCATTGCGGTGCTTTAATGAATGTATATAGGAGTCTATTATCTGATCTGTAAATGTTAAATGACTGAGGAAAATTAAGGTGGAAAAGGGGTTGTTATGCCGATGGTATTCTTTTAGAAAGAAACATGATGAAATAATGAAAAATGTTTATTTTGAAATATTATTTTATTTGATAGTGTGATTTTAAAATGCAATAATGATAATATATTTTGAAATTTCAACGAGAGAAATTATTATTTATTTGTATTGGAAATATTTAAAGCTCTACCTGATATTCTAAGTTATTTTGTTTTATAAATGTGAGTTACTTTATTATTCTGACAGTGTCATGTTTTTTGTTTGTTTCATAAGTTGAATGAAATAGTCTTTTGACTGGAAAAGTGAGTGTTATTTCACCCATATGATTATGTCATGATGAGTTTACTATTGCCAATACATGTACATTAATGTTGCTGCTTTAACGTAGCGTTGTGTTTTAGTATTTTCAAATACGATTTGTCTGTAATTCTATGGTTTGCCATTTGAGTCAATATTGAGGTTTTCTGGCTTCAAGTCCTGGTACAATATCAATGTCTACAATAATTATAATGCATTCTAATAAAGCATTTTCACACATTCCTTCTCATCAATCCATCCGCTTCTCGATATGGCCGGAAGGAATTCGATATCTTGTAAATGTTGTGTGAACGTTCGCGTTCCTAGGTAGCTGTTGGGAGCAAAAAATTAATCTTTAAGCAGTCGGTGCGTAAAATTTCTGTTGCTAAGAAAGAGATGGAAGCTGATGAGTAAATGCGCTTTCGAAGGATTATCCTTGAAAGCATATAATTAATGTATGTGTGTTTGTGATATCTATCAGATATACAGCTCGTTTTTATGTAGACCTGGGAGAAACAAAATTTTTGTTACTGTGAAATACTCTACTGTTGGTGGTATGAGGAATAGTATGATGAGGTGATGATGATGATGTTGATAATAATAAAGAAAAGAAGAAAATTGATAACATAAAGCCTATATGTGATTACATAACAATGCTGAGGTGAAAATCGCAATCGTGTGACCTGAAATTGGCCGCGTCGATAGTAATGATGGTGATGACAGTAATGATATGGTAACTATAAGTGATGATGAAATGAAAATTCAGATATATTAATATTGAAATAAAATTAATAAAAGTTTCTAGGAGATTTCGTCCAAGGTGGTGGTTGGGGTAGTACATGTACAACTAATAGGGTATTGTAGTAAAAACAGCAACGTTGATGGTGGGTGGTGATAAACTTGAGAGACAGAATGTTAATGATGGTTAAGATTGTGATGAAGGGGGTGCTGATGATGGTGATGAAATCAATTCTGACAATGATAATGTTCCTGCTTAGTATAGTGGAGGTTTGACAGCAAAGAAAAACAGTATTATATCAACAATATCCTAAATGTATATATTCCAAGGGAAAAACGACACAAGTCCAAATTGCACTCCCGACAGTTATTACGTCATAACTACTCATACATGATCCAAAGGTCCTATTAAAAACCTAATATGCAAAGCACAATATTGATCCTAGTAGAAAATACCTTTTATTTTGATTATAGTATCTCTAGGTGAAAAATACTGACTTTCAAACTTTGATTTTCATTTTTCTCAAAACTTGGTTTTTGTGACATGTGTCGTTTTTCCCTTGTACTCTTCAATATATATATATATATATATATTATATATATGTGTGTGTGTGGAGAGAGAGAGAGAGAGAGAGAGAGAGAGAGAGAGAGAGAGCAAGCACTGACAAAACTCAAATAACGAGATACCAAGAGTATGATTATGTATCAATGTGGAGTTATAGACGGTTGTTATAAGATGTTAGTGGTTACTTGGTTTCGTGCTGCTGCTTAATATGCTATTTCAATTGTTGGTGGTGGTGATATTGTAGTAGTTGTAGCTGTCATTATTGTTGTGGGTTGTGGTGTTTTTGTGGTGGTATTGGTGCTGTACTTGATGTTATCTTTTCAGTTTTGCGGGCGAATTTCCCACTGTTACTCATATTGATACTGACTTGATGACGCTTCTATTATTAATTTTTTGGACAGAGTAACGTAGATGGTGCATACATTGTGGAACATGTTATTTCACTTTGAACAAATCAAAAGAAAGTTTAGGGAACTGACAAATATTTCTCACTGTCGCTCTTCCACTAATATTTCTTCCCGATGCTATTTACGTTAGTATATTCTAGTCCGTTCAGTCTACATAAGTGCAAATAAACTCAAATTTCGTGTTTCAGTTTGATGAAAGAATTTATTTATTGAATATAATTGTATGCATATAGAATTAGTTCCTGAATTAATACTGATTATAATAATGATGATAATAATAATTATAACAACAACAACAACAACAACAACAACAACAACAACAACAACAACAACAACAACAACAACAACAACAACAATAATAACAATAATAATAATAATAATAATTATAATAATAATAATAATAATAATAATAATAATAATAATAATAATAATAATAATAATAATAATAATGATGATGATGATGATGATAATAATAATAATAATAATAATAATAATAATAATAATAATAATAATAATAATAATAATAATAATACATTTACAACCATTTCTCTTTAACCTAAACAATTATACGAGAATAGATACTAAGCTAAGGACAATCATAACTTCAGCTCCTCTGATCCACTTTTCAACACCTAAGTTGGTCAGCGAATTTTTGAGTGGACAGACATAGCAGTGCCTGTCTGTAATAGAGCCAGGTGCTAAACACGGATAACAAGACAAAACCGAACTGATAACAGCATAAGAAACAGAATGCTTCCAAAAATCACACGGGATATCATGGACGCATTAATTAACGAACAAAATAAATAAAAAAATTTTGACATGAGAAGGTCAAATCTCATGAATTATCACGAAAACAATTATTTCCCTTTTGCAACATCAAATGTCAGGAAAGATTTAGGCACTTTCGTTGTAAGGGAAAAAAGGAAACTGGAAGTAGGACTATAGTATGATAACAGGGCGCTCACACCCGGTTTTGAAAAGCAGGGAATGCTGGAAGGATGGCCTGAGATCGTATTCCGAGTGGCAGCATCATTACAAAAGTCAGGTTATAAAGAACGGCTTCATACAGCCAAAAATTGATCTTAGTATAAAAAAGCTTTAGGAGGGAGACGCTCTCGCTAATCTCTACTATTAAATGAAAAGACTTCATTACTGAAAATGTAAAGGCAAATATATTATTTGTTTCCATCCTCAGATCATTGCTTGCCAAGATTTATTTTTATGATCTCAATATCTTCCGCGGTAGATAAGGACGACCTGAAGACACTGGCCTCTCTGATAAGTTAGTTATGCGCGG
Organism: Plakobranchus ocellatus; assembly: GCA_019648995.1. NCBI lineage: Eukaryota > Metazoa > Mollusca > Gastropoda > Plakobranchidae > Plakobranchus > Plakobranchus ocellatus. The sequence goes on along the minus strand of BLXT01000501.1, from coordinate 695,242 downwards.
CGCAATTGATGCCAAACATAGCACGTCCCCCAATTGATGAACACCTGTGTCGATGTCAGAGGATCTCAGCAGATTCTGAGGCAGGGGCACTACCAGCCGCACCATTCATGCCTCTGTAAAATTTAATAGCCTTGCGTTCTTACGATACAATTATCTTCGGTTAAGTATTCTTTTCATTCTGTGTGTGAAATTGTTCTTGCCGAGTATAACCAACCAGACGAGAGTATTCAAAACAACCACGCATTCACAAGAGAAATTATGTGCGATTGATTCAATGTCTAAGCTTTGAAATCCCTTCGTGTTATAGTGAGTTCGAACCCCGCCACCGGCGCCCTGGCTTGACGGAGGACATGGCAGCCTAAGATCACCATGTTGTGGACAGACTATATCCAAAAATCAAACGATCTAAGTGTACCCTCTCTTTTCTGAGAGGACTTAATGAAGCATCTCGAAACCTATGAGAAGCCTCACCACTAAGACAAACAGGTGTGAAAAATCCTACAATTGTCCTACTAACCTGAAACATTGATTTTGTTTGATATATGTGTGTTTTTATCTCTCGGGCTAGAAAAGGAATTGGTATGTTGTAGTCATGCTTTTGTCGAATGCAATGCAGTATTTTCCCTAATGTTTAGTCTTTGATCTACACTGCAGGTCACCAGGTCATGGGAATGATTTTTCTGGAAGAATTGGGGAAGAGACACGAGACACTTCACTCTAAATTTGGATCAAATGAGTGCATGCGCCCGCTAAAGTCCTCAAAGAAATACAAGAATATTCGATGTAAGAAGATGAACATGAAGAATCACACGATTGTATTTAAATATATATATATATACACACACACATACACATATATGCGCCTTTGACTGCTTCTCTCCTTTTCCCTCTCTCTCTGTCTCCCTGCTTCCTTTCTCTCTCGATTTTTTATAATCTTTCTGTCCTTCCTTTCATCTCTCTTTGCTCATCCAATTCACCATTTCATTCTGTTTAGAGCTTTACAGCACAGTGGCTAGTGAGTCCGCATACAAAGCATAAAGAATCTCTTAGGCAGGGCTCAAGTCGAGATCGCCATCAATGCCCTGGTTTGATAAGACTCTAAAAGCTTGAGATTGTTTTGTGGTGGAAAATTTTTATAATTTAAAACACACTCTCTTGCACTTTTTTTAGTGAGTTTGTCCTTGACTTTCCTTATCTCCAATTTCATTGAACTTTTCATCTTTCTTTCTTCCTTTTTTTTTTTTTTGGCTTCATCCTTTACCTGCTCAACACTTTCATGTTGAAAAAAATCCTTGATTTATTTCGATCAAGCCTGCTAATTGGCTAACACTTGCGGTTATCACTATATCCCTTGCCCTTGACGACATGGCATTTTATTGTTAAAGTTCCAACAGTTTCAATTTAATCGATATTCGTAAATGTAAGGCTAATAGAAATGTTCGAGATAAAGTAAAGAAACTAAAAATCTGTTTATATACCCATACAAAAAGAGCGAACAAGCCAGAGATCTGTACAAATAGTGCTAAACAGCCTGGTGTGCTATCTTGAGAAATAATATTCAAAAAACTTTTTGGTGAAAATGTTTATCACCCCCTGTGTACGGGGCGTTGATCGCACAGTGGATAGCAAACTTTGCCCTATGATCTGTGAGGATCCTTTTGTTGCGGGTTCAGACCCAGCTACCAACATCCTGGCCTGAAGAAGGGCCTGAAAGCCCTATATCAACTTGTTGTGCACTAGCTATCATATACAAACCAAAACAAGTCCACCACCTCTTTAATCAGCATTCGACATGAAATAATTAAAAATTTTATAAGCGTGGCTACACATTTTCCCAATGCAGATCACAGGGTTCCATCCTTTGAACGTAATTTAATATTTTGTCTTAAATTTGTAGGCTCAAGCTGCCAATATTTTCTTAATTTTAGTTTTTTATTAAACCAACTACCATGTATGTCCAAACTTTACTTTCCGGTAAATGTAGGAATAAAATTTTTGTTAGAAGAGCTGTTTATCTCTATCTGTGAGTGTTGAGGATAAACAATTAGATAAGAAGTGGTTTTATTTGGTTTTTTTTTGTTTGTTTGTTATACATCGCTGTTACAAAAAAAAAAGAGAAAAAAACTGTCGCAAACCCAAAGAAAAAGAAAGTTATGTATACATGTTTCGTATTAAGTCCCTTTAACTGCGCTCAGTGGCCTGACACCACCACTCCTACTCATGTCCTGTTGAGATTCGACGGATAATCCGATTGTTGGCAAGAATATGCCTGCTGGCTCAAAACTTTCCGGGCCAAACCCTGGTGCCTGAACTATCTGGAAACCCCTGCGCATGTCTGGAAATGAATCTATAGAGACGAACTTTGTTGTTTCCTGTCTGTGACCGGGTATCGTTTTTTTTTTTTCTTGCCGGTTAAAAAAAAGTATCAGAGACTGTTTCAGATCCTGGGAAATCGTCTGAATATTTATATAAACATCAGTTTATTGTTGATGGGATTACATCGAATGGTCGCGGTCTTTGAAAATGTTTGATATAGCATGAACCGTTGATAAGACATTTGATTAGATCTAATCCTTATTTCAAACAATAATCTTAGCTCTGTCGAGAGCTATCAAGATGGAGTCTTCTGTGGTGTTTTTCACGTTGCTTCTTGCAATAATTGTCTTCTCCCGTCACTACGGTAAGAGTCCTTTGATTCAGAATGCTTCTAAACTATGAAATACACCTTTGTGGGCTTGCACAAGGTTTTCTTCTCACGATAATTGTCATACAATCAAAGTTTTCATTCGTTTTTGTGGCATTGTGCAATGATGTTCATAAAAATCCCTAAGAGATATTATGAAAGGCCGAAACTTTTTTTTTTTTAATTCCGCCAATTTATTTAAATACCACGTCGGTTTTTACAACCCGGCCCAATCTCTCCTCTACCTGTATCAATATACACACTATCTAATCTCTCCTCTACCTGTATCAATACCTAGAGTATCTAATCTCTTTTCTACCTGTATCAGTACATAAAGTATCTGATCCCTCTTCTAGTTATATCAATACATAGATTGTGTGATCTCTTCTTTACATGTATCAATTTGAATAGTATCTTATCTCCTCTCCACCTGCATCAATAAATGGAACTCCCCAATCTCTCCTCAAAGTGTATAAATACATATATACTGTGCGATCTTTCCTCTATCTGTATTAATATATACAGAAAATGATCTCTCCTCTACCTATATCAATACATGGACTATCCAATTTCTCCTCTACCTGTATCGATATATAGGGTATCTAATCTTTCCTCTACCTGTATCAATACAAATAGTATTTGATCTCCTCTCTAATGGAACTCTCTAGTCTCTCCCACGTGTATCAATACATAGAATATGTGGTCTCTTCTCTACCTGTTTCAATACATATAGGCTATGTGATCTCCTCTCTACCGGTGATAATAATAGACTATCTGATCTATCCTCTGCTCGTATCAATATATTGACTATGTGGTCTCTCCTTTATATCTTCACTAGCTTAGCTTGTTGAAAGCAAGCTGATATTACACTTTCAGGACCTCCGTGAAAAATGAGGCGCCAGAGTCAAGGTCGGACCCAAGAAAAGTGTTTGTGGACAGGCGTTCCTCGTTTGATGCTATATCTGTCATGGCCTTGGTGAATTCCTCCCTCCCCCCCCCCCCGAAACTAAAAAAGAGATTATAATATTTGATGCTGGAAATGAAGAATTCGGCCCAGTGTTGTGTTTTAAAAGTTAATAAATGAAAAAAAGGACCAATTTCTTTTTCCTCTCTTTAAATTAACTTAAAATAAGATTTTTAAAATCTGGATTTTAAGTCACACCATTAGATATTGATCCTGAAAACATCGAATCAAATTTCCAGGGTTTTCTATTGCTAAAAAGGAGCAAAACTATACACTTCACATGCATAACCCATTTTACAAAATGGGAATTATATTGTTTCGAAAGTGATTACTGTTAGTCCTTGAGCTAACGGGGGAAGTGATGGAATCTGGAGTTTCGATATCTTTAAATCTATCCATATGACAGATTCAGATCTAGCCCTAGTCTTTGCTAATCAATGCTCTTCCCCATTTCTCCTCTCCCGCTACCACATCCAAACAGAAATAGCTCAAAATAGGGGCTGATATTTGATTATCTACAGTATGTACGCTTACATCAAGAGAATGTTTTAATATTTTGGAGTCCTAGAATCGACTCGTTAAAAAAAAAATCTAAGTCTGAATATAGGATCATGTTTTAAATCTAATCCAATTTACATTCTTTTTTTTTTGCTTTTTTTTTTTTGCTTCTGCAGCTTTTTCCGCTTCGCCATGATGCAAAATTTTCATACTTTATGTTTCTACGGCACTTACACACTTACGTATATTTTGGGAAGAGGGACACAGGGTGCAGGAATCTATTATGGCCATGACAAATATAGCATCATACGAAGTGTGCTATGCCCATCATTAATTGTGTATTGTGTACTATGTCCATACTGTGGTTTCATCATGGACAAGATTTCCTTGAAAATTCAAATTTTATGAAGGTAATGCACTTTTTGCTAGCTATTCAGTATCAGACCAGTCGAAATAGCGGCTAAAGGTTGTACAATTTGTAATACGAGGGATGTCCGAAAAGAAACAGGAAAAGGGGCATAACTCAAAGAGTTTTGATCAGATAAATTTGAAACTCACACAGAATAAAGTTCACTCTTTCACTACTTCTCAACGTAATCGCCGTGGAGATCGATGCATTTTTGCCAGCGCGACAGCAGCGAATTGATACCCA
>BLXT01000501.1:661566-679932 GCA_019648995.1 Plakobranchus ocellatus | reverse complement strand
CTCTCTCTCCCTTTCTTCCAGCCGGGGGCAGTCTGAACTGTGTCTACTCTAGCAATTCAGGAACTACTTACTACGTGAATCTGCTGAATCTGGACAGTTCAGTGGACAATTCGGTAAACTACCACTACACATGCCTGGTAAGTATTTTTTTGAAGCTCTACAAGCTTTACGTCATCTAAGGCTTTTTAAGCCGAATGAAAGACTGTAAAGTGCAGAATTAGTAAGAGATACGTCGAATTCGTAAAAGAAAAGGTCCTGCACACCTGAGAACGGGTTCATCAGCCCCTGTTAGCGAAAGAACTGAAGGTGGATTTAGTGCTAAAGATACTAGCAGTTTTATGTTGTGTTTACTCTTTTATTTTTATCTCTACCAGCCACAGCTCTTAACTTCTCCATTTACTGTTAAGAACGCTGAGCTTATCTAAAAATATCGCGTTAAGACAAAGATCCGAGCAAGCCCTGAAATTTCTGATGCTCTCACCTGCTGCTCAATTCGCATGCAGCTTCGAATGGCAGAAAACGCCTCAGTTCTGGTAAACGCGGAAGGAGAATTGTTTTTCATAGGCGTATCATCCTATAGTGCGATTTCCGATTTCACTAGTGCTCGTTGGGTAACTTTGAAGGGATTCGCATAGAAGGCGTGTCAGTTTGCAAAGGTATAGCCCAGGTACACTGACAATTTTATAACAACAGACATCCAGACAAGGAAACGTAGCTTGGAGAGACGTTTGGGGAAAAGTTAGAAAAAAAAAGCAGCCAAATAATAAAAAAAAATCACTGGCAAAAAAAAAATCACTGACATACAGACACCTGTTCGAATTTTTTAAAAAAATGACAAGAAAATTTCAGCCCGTTGTACTTTCACAAACTTAGAAAAACACCAGAAACAATGTAAAACCTATCTAGTGTCACAACACGCAGGCTACGCAAGTATAAGCACACTTTTATAACCTGCAGTGCGTGATTTGAAATTGGACACTTTCAACTAAGCAGAAAACACTGAACTCAAAGTCAGATTCAATTTATAATAAAGAAATAATTACAAATTTATTATGATAATACAAAAGATCGAGCGGTTGCACAAGACAAAATAATATTCTCAATAGAGTTGGCCAAAGTAAGATGTACAAAATCTCTTTAGAATAGCGTGCGTTATAATGTCAGGATAAAACAATAACTCATCAGGCTTACAAAGACTTAAACACTTATCATAAATCAAGCTCAATAAAGATGAGGAAACAAGAGTAGTTTTAGGGTATTATTAATACATATAAGATGTGTTACTACAGGAGTTTGACAAACTCCAATGTGACTATTGGTAATGACAGGGGTGATGTAGGTGACAAAGACGACACGACTGCCAACCAGCTATACCACAATAGCTTCACAATGGTCCCTCTTAGTAATAGCAACACCAATGGCAACACCAACACCAAAGATAGTACCAACGATAGTACCAACGCCAACGCCAACGGCAACGGCAATACCAACGCCAACAGCAACGACAACGGCAACGGCAGTCTGCTCAACTGAAAATAAAATATTGGGTGCATTGCATTTACTAAATAGCTCCTGAGTTTGGACAGCATACTCACCTTTCATAATTCAGCTGACAGCGCCTGGTCTCATGTATAAAACTTATCATATAGAGCATTAACTCTACTTATTTTACTAAAGAAATAGAATTCATTAGCAATAGACCTGTAGTTACTCTGCACTCATAGTTCTGGGTAGTACGAGTGTGTAATTATATTTAAAGGAGAATTCAATTACGAAACATTCCATTTAAGAATACTAGCTCGACTGTCTGACACTCCTAGAATACTTAGTTGTCCTTTCCAGTCTAGATAATCACTAACAAATTCCTTGGTTTTACACTTAGACTGATAATGTTACAACTCTTATAATAATTATGTATACTCACCTCGGACAGAGAAGTTTAGGCTTTGGGCGAAGAGAGCTTTTTTATTCTGGTTATATCAGACAGGACTTGTAGTCCAACTTAAGGCAAATAATTGCACTTTTATAAACTTTAAAGTTAAAACTTTAGCAATTTAACGACGAGCTTCTAGAGTCAAACGTCGGAGACTTAATCTGCTTCTTCTGCGCTCATGGAGAGATCTTCTGCAGGGTCTGAACTAGCTTCGATGTGATCCCACATATATACAAATTGAACCGGTAGTGTAGGCGGCCGAAGGATGGACACCACACAATTTTTCGCATAGTTTCCAGCGGAAACCCTTTTGTCTGTGACCCTAACCTGGGTACAAAATCCCGGTTACTAATATGAGGAGGCAGCGACCATGAGATCAAGATGCATAACAAGATGATCTAACCCCGTTATGCAGGAACTGTTCTTCTTCCGACCTACGTGAACCCATGGCTGCCTTTTGTTCCTCGTTACGCCTTTTGCGCATATCATACTCCCACTCAACTCGCAGCGTCTGCTTAGGGTAATTTAAAGTTCAAAACATCTTGTTTTGAAACGCCTACTTACACGATTACTGCGTGACATCTAGACAGTGAATATTTTGTCTGTATAATTCTGTTTATCGTCAGGTGATCGACTACACAAGCTCGCCAGTGTACATGTCTCAATGGCCAAGGAAATGTCACTCGTCTCAGACTGCCACGTCTGTTCCCTCTGCACCTGGCTACACGTTCGAGATGACAACTACCTGTAAGGGGTTAATATTTGCATCTTATCCTCTTTTTCAGCTGCAATGCATCCTGTCATAAACGTAATTACATCCACGTTTGTTTGGGTTTTTTTTTTTAATAATATTACATCTCCATCCAGATCGAAGCCAGTTGTAGTTGTAGAAATTGATGAAAGATCCGATTATAAATCACTCATGCAATTATAATTATTATTAAAATCACCTCTAGACATAAACATGATTTGGATTTAGTCGACATGTTCCTTTGTGTTAACATTTTGTGTTATGACCAAACACTGCAAGGTTGTCGGTTATTGGGTCGGTCATCGATAAAAACTGGAACACAAGACTTCAGCTTTCAGGGCGATCGTAATAGCCACGCACCACAAATGCTCTCACCTGTTTGATTCAGTATGATTGTGTAAAGGATATTGATTGATTGGTTGATTGATTGATAGATTGATGAATGGATGGATGGGTGGATTGTTTGATTTATAGTTCGGTTGATTAATTATTTTGAATTTTAGATTCTACTTGTCCATTAATTAAAAAAAAAAAAAAGATAAATTGACTGCCATGATCAAATATTGATTTTATAAAATAACATATTAAAATGATTTTTGTTGATGTTTTGTTTCAGTGACGTGCGGTGAGTAGAATCTGTCCGTCCATGTGTTTTCTTTACTCACTCATCTTTCTCGCTTCATTTCAAATCAATAAAGAAGAAAAAAAAAAAAGCATACAAATACCGCACTGCCAGAAACATATAAATAAGTTAAAGGATCCTGAAGATGCAATATTGGTAGATGGAAATGAAATAAACATAGTAAAAGACTACAACCACAAACTCAAACTTCAGAGAACAAAAATTTAAACAAAGCAGATATACGTCACAACGTTTCGCCCTTAAGGCTTAATGAAGTAAAAAATGGAGATACCAAAATAATGAATACCGGTCAGAAGGTTTAGAGACACAGTGATAATGTTGAGTGGAGCGTGTTGTTCAAATAGCCAATCTCCAATTTAGAAGAATAAGGTCACTGCCATCCGAATTATGCTTTGCAACTGGAACACTCCATAGGGCACACTAGCCATGATGTGTGTCAGTATGGCTGAGCAAGACGGATACATAACAACGTTATTTTATAATAATATCATCATTCTGTATTGTATATTATATCTCCCTTCTCTTAATTGTGAAGTTTTCAGCATTTTGTGAACTGTCTTACTTATCTTAAAAAATTAGCATATCCATAATACCTCTATATCTTTATAAACCTTCCCTTCTCTATCCCTTCTCTCCCTTACTTCTTCCTCTCTCTCTCTCTCTCTCTCTCTCTCTCTCTCTCTTTCTCTCATCTCTCTCTCTCTCTCATCTCTCTCTTTCTCTGATCTCTCTCTCTTTCTCTCATCTCTCTCTCTCTCTCTCTCATCTCTCTCTTTCTCTGATCTCTCTCTCTTTCTCTCATCTCTCTCTCATCTCTCTCTCTCTCTCTTTCTCTCATCTCTCTCTTTTTCTCTCATCTCTCTCTCTCATCTCTCTCTGTCTTTCTCTCATCTCTCTCTCTCATCTCTCTCATCTCTCTCTCTCATCTCTCTCTCACTTTCTCTCATCTCTCTCTCTCTCTCTCTCTCTCTCTCTCTCCTTCTCTCTCTTTTTTTCTCTTCCTCCAACTCACACTGTTTCTATAACTTTCATCTTCCCTTCATTTTCCGCTTTATTCAACCTAAAAATTTTTTCTGAGACGTTCTTCGAGCATTCTTTAAGTAGATTATACAGAGTACAGCTGAGATTTATGAAACACGCCAGAAATGTCCTTAAAAGTCAACAATGTCCATCTCGTTCCGTTTTTGGTTGTTGTTGTTGTTTTTTTTTTAATTAATGTTGTGTCTTATAGATATTTCACAACGTAACATGCCAAGAGAAATATTTCTGGATTGAGACAGATAATGACCTTGCCTACAATCTTTATAATAGATACATGCATGTAGTTCTTTTCTTTATCATTGCTTTCTCTCTGGATACACTTATCTTTACTTCTGTAGCACAATCTTATCCAGTTTCAATCCTTATCTCCTCAATTTTTTTTTTCCTTTTTATTTTGCTGCTTAAAAAAAAAATCTCGCACTGTCGCCTACATACACTTAATAGTTTTTTAAGTCAATCATTGTCATGAAAAAAAAAAAGTTTGATCTGCCTGTGCTCCCTACACGATCTCTGTTTTAACAGAATGCCTGTACCTCTGCGCCCACTTTCCATATTCAGTACATCCCAGGCTCCACGATAAAAATATATTCCTTCTCTTTATAGAATGCTTGTATTTCCACTTCCATATTCTTCCTATAGAATACTTACTTCCCACAACCACCTTTCTCTCTAATACGAGAAAGTATTATTTCTTTCTCGTAATACCCACCTTACCACATCCGCCATTCTCCTCATAAAGTACTTCCATCCCACACGCACCATTCCCCTTATAAAATACTTACCTTCCAACAGCATCATTATCCATATAAAACATCTACCCTCCAACCCCACCATTCTCCCATTAAAATATAAATCTTCTCACACCCACCATTAACCCAATAAAATACCTACCTTCCGAGCCCACTATTATCCCATTAGAAAACCTACCTTCCCATGCCCTCCATTCTCCCTATAAAATACCTACCTTCCGAGCCCACTATTATCCCATTAGAAAACCTATCTTTCCATGCCCTCCATTCTCCCTATAAGATACCTACCTTACAACTCACCATTCTCCCTCTTTAAAACCTACCTTCTTACACACCCCATTTTCCCCATTAAATAACTACCTTCCAACCCCACCATTCTCCCCCAAAAATACCTACCTTAACATACCCTACATCCTACCTATAAAACACCTACCTTCCGACCTCACCATTCTCCTTATTGAATACATAACATCCAACCCCAACATTATCCTTAAATAATACTTACCTTTGAACTCCACCATTCTCTGCATAGAATACCTACCTTCCCCCACACTCTATTTATTTAAAAAAAAAACCACCTTCCAACCTCACCACTCTCCCTATAGAATAACTACCTTCCCACACCCACCATCCTCTCTAAAATACTTTCCTTTCCACACACTCCATTCTCACTGTAGAATACCTACCTTCTAATACCCACCATTCTCCCTTTAGAATTCATACTTTTCAACTTCTTCAATCCTCCTATAGAATCCCTACTTTCCAACCCCACCATTCTCCTTGTAGAATACCTACCTTCCGATATCTACCACTCTCCTTAAAAAAATACCTACGTTTCCACACCCACCATTCTCTCTATAAAATACCTTCCTTTCCATGCCCGCCAGTTTCTCTGTAGCATCGCTAATTTCCTGCATTCACTAATCTCCCTATAGCATCCTTACCTTCCTACACCCATCTTTTCCCTATAAAAGACTTTCCTTTCCACACCCACCATTCCTGTAAAATACCGACTTTCCCATAATCACCATTCTCCACATGAAATACTTAATCTTCTATCACTTCCCAATCACCCACCTACTTCCATTTCTCACCCTCCTCTCTGTAGAATACCTGTCTTTCCACATTTACCATTCTCCCTAAAGAATACCTGTCTCCCTAAAGAATACACCCACCATTGTCCTGAGGAATACCTGTCTCCTCACACCCACCATTCTCCCTACACCCACTAACAATGCCGATCCTTCTTTCTCTCCGGTCACAATGCCGAGTTCTTCCAGGTCTTCCAGTAGCAGCAGCAGCAGCAGCGGCAGTAGCAGCAACAGTAACAGTAGCAGCAGCAGCAGCAGTAGCTCAGATTCCACGATGATTATTGTGGCAGCTGTGGTCGGTTTCCTGGTAGGTGGTGCTGCTGTCGCAGCCCTAGTCTACTTTTGCATATTTCAAGGCCTGTGGTTATCCATGCCGTGTGCCTGGGGCACGAAGGACGGTGCCCGAAGCAAGGTCAGCTCAGAGGACAGAGAGCCGGACGTGCCGACATATGCTAAAGTTACAGGACTGACCGCGACGGCTATTACAACCCCGGGTCATACGACGTTTGACTACTTCCGCCATCTTGAGACAGCCCAGTCGACGCACTCTGCGATCACTGCTAGTAATCTACAGGCGGATCTTCTGCTCGAGGAACAAAAGCCACGTAGGTTACCTGCCCTTGACCCAAGCCTTAATTAATAGCTCGGTCACTGGCCTTTAAATCCCGGGTTCATTTGTGGCCTTGACCTTTGAAACTCGCTCAATCAATTACTATTCCTGCGAGATAACTTTTTTTTTTTTTAAATAAGGATAAAATTTTACAATGCAACAGATCATGTTCAGCATATAGATAAACGCAGTCATGTTTATTTCCATTTTTTGTTTCTTAATAGTTTAGCTACGCAACTTTGTGAGACGATCAGTAAAACCTATCTTTCGAAATATTGTCTCGCTTTGAGCTGGTCAAAGTTTTTGTTTGACACCTTGTAGATCTAGCGAAAAAACTAATTTAGTTTACAGCTACGAACAAACATTTGGATTAATATGAGCCCGGCTGTGTGTAAAATAATTTGATGTATTCTGCTTGGAAGCCTCTTTTTTGACAAGATCCAGCGACTGCCATATCAAAATAACCAAAGAAAAATTAAAGCAAGAAAAAAAAACTCAGTATGAAACGTCGTGTATTGAAACCATCGGACTTAGCTGTGATTAGTTTCAATGCTGCAGGTCTACATGCAGGTTTCTATGTCGCGTTAGGACAGCAAAGGGGGGGGGGGAAGAGTTTGTTCAGGGCTCGTTAGCGATGTATACGGGATAATTCTGCGGAGATAAGCCTCAAAGTTCTCGAGATACCACACTATGGCTAAGGCGAAGATCCTCTAGACCTATCTCTGTCGTTAAAACTCCCTTGGTGCGAATTGTGGGGGAAAATGTGTTGATATCGAGAATACTGTTGGATAGCATATTTTGGTCGAAAGAGTGTTGAACGAGAATTGACTCGAAATGCATTCTGATCATAGACAGTTGCGGTAAGACAGAGTCGCAATCAACGAACGGTCCATGCTATCTGGCCTCTTAATTACAGCACTAATAATCATAAGGAAAAATAACAGCATATTGCGTTTTTTTTTCTTTTTTTTTTTTTAATTTCGGAAGTGTTCATTTTGTGATTTAGGCTAAAACAAATTAGAAGAGTCCATTCTCAGAAGAAATGATTTTAAAAATTATATAATGAGATCAGTTGTGTGACTTCATTCATTTTGTTTTCATTTCCTAAAGCTCAGTTGGTATCGTTGGTAACGATCAGCCGTACATTTAATATGTTTTCGTTTGGTACCGTCTTAAGTTTCATTTCTGTTTTTCTTTGCTTCGTAAATGTTAATTTATTGACTTTTCCTTTCGTTTCAGCCCTTACCACTACTGAAAACTATGCCCCCTAGAAAGCAATAGTTAACATTGAGATAGGGAAGAGAAACTCGCTTAAGTAACCATTGAAACTCACCCTATCAGACTCACTGTACACTTTTAACAACATTCACTTCATATTACTTCACTTCTCTTTCCTTGAAAGGTCTGAGTAATACGATTACATCGTAGATTCCTCTCCTTCCTTTTTATATATTTTTTTTTCTTTTTGCTTTGAGGAAAAAGAAAGGGGAGGGGGGTGGGAAGTTATTATAATAGTGAAGGGCTGAAGGGTATGGTTTCGTTCCAATTTTTTTTTTTCTAAAAAATTGCTTTCGTTATTTGGACATTTGCGGTCTAGTTTTTTGTTTTGTTTTGTTTGGTTTTGTTCTTCTTTTTTTTACGATAGTGTGTGTGTGTGTGTGGGTGTGTGTGTGGGTGTGGGTGTGTGTATATATATATATATATATATATATATATATATATATATATATATATATATATATATATATATATACATGTATATATATATTCTCTTTTTCAAACATTGCCCAATTTAAAGATTTTTTTATAAATCTGATTTTATAGCAACGAGTGCAAAAAAGGAGCTTCTTTGAAACAACCATAGGAGATTGAATTCTGCCATTATCTATTGTTGGGCTTGGTAGTTAGTCAGTGGGTTAGTTTAAGCAGTAGCTCATCTAATTCTGTTTTGACAGTTTTAGTGGGCTGGATAGTAAAAGATTTTTCACTATTTCTGAAATAAAAATCCGCGTAAAAGGAACTTATGTTGCCCTTGAAATCATTCCATTTGCACGCGAATGTCACGTTCACGTTAGAGATTAAAAAATCCTGGAAGATAAACCGTCTTAACGCAAGCACAGTTACCGCGTTCCTTGAAAGCAGGCCTGCCTTGTCGTCTTACAACAACGCAATGATTATTTCGCCGTTTCCTTTATTTTCCTCTGATTTCCTTCTCATTCTTACATTGCTGTTACAGTAACGACACATCTAACTGTACCTTTAACGGTTTGTTTCTGTTTGACTATCACAGCATCATCTCTAAACAACAGATCGTTATAACTAGAGTGTCAGTGGAATGCGTTTAATTTTCCGGTTTTAGTTTTTTTTTTTTTTTCCTTTACATACATTTCTTCGGTTCTTTGTTCGTTTATTTACCTATTAATGATTTAATCAGCGTTTTCTTTCATAACTCATCTTCACAAATCAATTCCACAGCTAATGTGATGTATACGTATATACGTGCATGCAATCATAATATGACACGTATAAATATAAAACACGGCACATGGACACACACACACACACACATACTATTGCATGTGAAATTTTATGTTAATGTTATGCACAATAGCGTGTTCAATTTCTAACTGACTATCTCATCAACCGCGTCTTCCGGTGATCACTGTGGCAACCTTTGATTGTTATGGATTCAGTGTAAAGTAGAGGTCCTGTCTGGAGACTGTGTCTGTGTCAACTTGTGCACGTTCATGCTGAGAAACTAAAATTTCTTCTAGTATGAAATTGTATCAAACCTTCTCTTTTTTCTTTATTTTAATGATAAAAATTAATGTATTTTATGATTTTTCTTTGTATGAAATTGTTGTCTTCTTGAGAGAGAAAAGGGAGAGGACGGTGCAAAGAATAATTGAAAGAAGAGAGAGAGTCCATAGAGAGTATTTTGGAGAGACAGAATAAGAGAGAAAAGAGAGAAATAGACAGAATCTGAGTAGGTGCATAGATCATGACAAGAGAAAAAAGGCAATAAAGAGAGAAATAGAGAAAACTAACGAGTGCCGACACTAGAAAAGCATACGTATGATTATGTTATTGCACTGACTGTCTTCTCTATTCATAATTTATCTAAATCTGTTCTGCTCTTGGATGAGATGAACGTGTAAAACCAACTAGGAACGAGAGAAATATATATATACGGTTTTTTTTTTTAATCATTGGGTCTCATTATTCATATCAGGAGAAGTAAAACTTACATACTTGGATGTCAGAAATGTATACTTAAATGAAAGTTTACCGATATCAGTGGTACTAATTGCACATAAAATAAATTATTAATTGGAGAATGTTTGACTTTAAATTAAAAAGTGCTTTACAAAGTATGGTCTGGATACATGCACGTTAAGTTAATATTTATTTATATTTATTTTATATAACCATTGACTTATGTGACATTAAACAAACTCACTCTTACAGTTGTTGACCTGCAGGTGGCATTGTGTCTCAGAAAGAAAGAGAGAAAGGGAGAAAACGAAAACTATGGAGCAGGGGAAAGTGCAGAGAGATAGTATGTAGGAACAATAAAAGAAACTTTTTCTTACAAAAATAAGACTAATTTTCATTTTCCTAACGTCCACCTAAAGCAAAAGATATTGGTATAAATTAGGTCCATCGTGTGGTTACATTTTGTTTTGGATTTACCTTTACAATTTCCTTCAGTGTAATACTGTCGTGTAAACGTGAGTAAACATTATATGAAGGTCTTTAAGAGAATTCAAATAGTTAAGATGTCTTGTGACTCAAATCCACAGAAAAATAAAAATCAGCCTTCAAAAAAGAGGCTATTTAGTGTTGTAAGAGATGATGTAAATGTAAAATAAATTATTCATTTATATCATTGTCAAATAAGACTTGCCATGTGACTACGTTGTAATTATTAATAGACTATGCCAATCTGATTTAGCAGATACACCAGGAATTGATTCTGTCAGCTTTAAAGCTAGAGTAGTAACTTATTTAATCTTAAGATTAGAATCATTTTTTTTTCTTTCCAAGACTTCACTATGTCAATCTCTTGCCTTAAGCTTAGTTACATGCCACTTTATTTAATATCGGTAATTTTATTTATTTGGAAACTGTCTTCATAAGCTTACAAATGCTAACAATGGGCACATTTTAATAAAAGCAGAAAACAATGTGCAAATATTTATTAATGTTTTTTATCATCAATCTAGAATTGAATTTTTCTGTTTCTGTGTTACGGTAAATCCAATTGTTTAGGTTGGTATCTCTATGCTATTCATGTATGATGTCAACTGTTACATAAAAATCATAACTTCTCTGTCTACTCTTCTTTCTTTCTCTTGCATGTTTGTATGTCTCTCTCCTTCTCATCATAATCTGCACATCTTCATGCTCAATCCTTTACTTTCAAACTCCATAAAAATTCTTAACCACACTATGGTAGTGGCAGAAGTGATGAAGTCCTAATAAACCATAAATCCAATTGTTTAGGTTGGTATCTCTATGCTATTCATGTATGATGTCAACTGTTGCATAAAAATCATAACTTCTCTGTCTACTCTTCTTTCTTTCTCTTGCATGTTTGTATGTCTCTCTCCTTCTCATCATAATCTGCACATCTTCATGCTCAATCCTTTACTTTCAAACTCCATAAAAATTCTTAACCACACTATGGTAGTGGCAGAAGTGATGAAGTCCTAATAAACCATAAAAGCTTAGAAGCAAACAGAGCACTTTGTACCAGTAGCCTACACAATGTAAGAGCCAGGCAATCATAATGTTTTGGCTATTGATAGCCTACATAAGCACTTTATTTCTAAAAATATAAAACTTTAACAACATCATTTCAGATAGTTTTAACAATCAAGAATTACAAATAGACATGTATTTGGCAAAAAAAAAAAGAAAGATACAGAATTTAAAAACACAATTAAAAAAAAATTAAAATATTATTGCATAAGTAGAAATAAAATGTTTACTTTTGCCATTTAATTTTGATTCAACATGGACAAAAAAAAAAAGAAAAACAAAAACAAAGAAACTGAAAACGAGGAATGAAATTCACAGACTCTCAAAAATGGCACTCATACCAAAAAATGGAAATGGATATATTGCTAATGAAAACAAGAGGTCTTCACTATACAGTCAGAGAAATTGGATGTGTTTGAGAGAGTTATACAATCAATAACTACAAGCAAAATTGTAACTCAGCGACAGAAAAATAGGTTTCAGTCCCTTAAGCAGGCTATGTATGAGCTGCGACCTCTCAAGTGTATTAAAGTATCTCCTCAAAAATTTTTGCTCAAAGTTTTAAAAAAGATAGAATAAACAAATAAAAGATTTTTTTTTTTTGCATTGCACTTTTAAACTTTTTTGCTCTTTATTCTGAAATCCGTTTAGGTGAAAATTTAAAAATTGAAATGCAAGTGGTTTGCCAGAGCTGGGTCACAAATGTTTTTGTCACAGTGGGAGATTTGCACAATAGAAAAAGATCATAATAATAACCTTTATAATTACAAAAGACACCATTCCAGGTAGAAAAAAAGCCATAATATATTGTATACATCTACATAATAATCACATTATACACATTTCGGGCAAAGCCATGGTATATAAAAGTACAAAGTTGAAAGGTACACTATAAAGGGCAAGCTTGAGCATTGTTAAGTACAAAATACATTTATAATTGTCAATATCAATATTCCATGTATTAGATCTGATATGTAGATATGTACTAGATCTAGTCTGCCAGGGTTTTGTTGCTCATCTACTAATCACAGTGGAATGTTAATAAAATAGAAAAACAACAACCAAAAAACAACCTATTTAAGTTTATTATGTCAATGTACCTTGCAGTGATAATGAAGTCAGAAATTAACAACTCTGGGCTGACTAGGTTTATGCTTGTTTTGTTTATACTTTTTTTCTGCAGAGTAGAGCGGTTGAAAAATTCTTGGCATTCGAGACAGCACCACATTCAATTCTCATCTTACACATGGCCGACATATCAAGTGCAGGCATGATCTGCAGCTGATCCAAGTCCAGAAACAAACTTTTCACACAAACTTGTGTCTCAAATATCGTCAAAATCATTTTAAAGAGATACGTTTTAGTTACATCTCACCTAGCCAAGACATATAACTCATGAACATGCTACATAATCATACAAATATGGCAATGTTGAAACCTGAAAATCCCTTCATCAGGCATCAGTTGACAGCTTGTTTATGGCAATGAAGAGGATCCTAAAACACAAGCGATCAATCAAAACTGCATCTCCAATTTTGAAACTCAGGACATAAAGTAGAAAGAATATGTGCTTTCAAGTATTATTTTTTAAATAATCTGCAAGAGTATGTAGAATTTCCTAATCACAATTTTTTCATTAAGAATACAGCAATTTTCAAAAAGTGATTGCATTACTTATTTTTGTTTAACTGGTGAGTCTTAGACATGCCTTAGTCCTCTCAATACTAAAATTTGCTATAATAACTCAATGAGATCATCATCCTTTCCTTTCTCTGTTATTAAAGAGAAAAAGTGATTTTGTTTCCTTTTTAAGTGTGCCTTAGACTAACTAAGATAACTGTACAGAAAGTGACCTAGCTTACTCTGTGCAACGCATTGTTTTGATGGGCATAGATTTCCAATATTTATTATCAAAAAATCTTGGAGTGAAATTTCATTTTATCTGAGCATACACGAATGAGAGGTAAGCTTTATTTTATTTTCTGTCTTCAACTGAATGCTTAAAATAATAATATCGTCAATAATATTTTTGTTCGTTTGAATCCTTACAATAACTCTTTTTTTAATTTTTTTTAAAGTAAAATCAATTTAATTGGCATAGTCAGAGTTCCAGGTATTGGCGTTCTCAAATCCATTCTTGGCTCCACGGTAATCATTAATGGCTTCCATAATTTCTTGTTGTGTGGTCATCACAAATGGACCTGGTCAAAAAAACAAAGATGTGTAAGGACAGAATGAGAGCGAAGAGTATAATTATGTGAGAAAGAGGGTTTGTTTTAATATTTTGAAAGGCAAACTGAAAAAGACAACAAAAAAAAACCACATCAGATAAGATAAAAATTAATACAAATTAATAAGCATCAATTAGAAAAATACATGAGGGGGGAAAAATTATTTCTCTGAGAAAGAAGATTTCTAAACATTAACATAAAGCCAAATGGAGGAGAATATTTCAATTGGTCACATTTTGACCAACATAACCATTGGCATAGCCTGAGAATGCAACTCATGAGGTTGGCAATGGTGAAGAATAGACACAAGCATGCCGATTCTGTGCCTTGATGTCAGTGTTTAAAGTTTCTTTGAACATGCATATCAGACCTACTATGGCTATTCTCAGTGAAACTAGCTTTGCTATGACTTAAATATGAAGCTTGATTCCCATTTCAGATTTTAAATCGCAATAGCAAATAGATGTACACTTTTTTTTCTTCTGAATTATGGATAGTAAAACTGCACCTACCATGCTGGACAACGGGTTCGCCAATAGGTTGCCCAGACACAAGGATGAAATGGCAGGGTGAGGAACTCTGGTTGTCATGGAAACAGTAATCAAAACAAATGAACAGTTTAGATGTTAAAGGTACTGACAAAAAGGAATCAATTTTAAAAAATACAGTTAAAGATTCAAATCCAAATTTTCATATATTTTGGACCGACTCATTGATCTTAAAGGTTATTTCTGTATTTATTTATGTAAACACAGATCACAGTATGATGTTTTCAAACAACTTGATTAAGCATAATTATTTATTATTCATATTGTTTTGCCAATCTAGAAGATCTCAGACTATAAGAGCCTTAACTTGCTGAGTATCCACAACACCATCCATGTGATTCATTATAATTCACAATAATCCTACTTTGAAAAAAACCTTTAAGCAAAAATTTGTTACACTACATTCCTAAATATTTATTAGCTAATTAATTAAAAAAAAAAAAAAACAGTAGAGTTCTGTGATTACCAAAACATTCAAGTAACAAACAGAATGTGGAATATGTCCTTAATCAGAATAAAATCGGTTTTGAAACACAATTGTGCATGGATCCCTCCATTCCATGGAAAAAATGTTCATGTTTTCAAGGTAACAAATTTGAATTACTAAAGTAAAGGAGCTGAATATTGAAAAAAAAAAAAATAATAATAATAAAACACATATCAATGGACAGCTATTATTAAATATTATTAATGGTATAAACACAAATACAATCAATACATGCTCATAGAATTAAACATAATGAATCAGGTTTTTCCAAATTTGAAGAACATGCTCACACTCTAGCTACCTTGTTATGAACGTGAATGTGATCTCCATCTTTCTTCAGAGCAATTGTATGGTGAGGTTTGCAGAGCTGTGCTTGGCCATCTGGACCTGCATGATTACAAAAGAGGAAAAAAAAAGGGTTTTCTCTAATAGACTCACTACAAAATATTGAATTACCTTCAACTGTATCGTTAGCCAAATAGCACATGAAATCTGCCAAGACAAGCAGAAACTTGAGCCAAAAGATTTTTAAGAGAAGACAGAACATGCCTAGTTGGTGTATTCTGCTATTTTACCTCTGCGAGATTCATGAAAAAAACAAAACGGCATTCAGTTACTGAAAGAATAAATACTAACCTAGGCAAAATTTATTGGTGAGGCAATTTCAGAAACAGATTATTTTTATACATGGAAAATGGTGAGATAAATGTAAAGTTAGAGTATATAAAGTATACAATATGAAAAGATCGTGTGCAGTTTTAATAAACCAATAATTATATGTTTGAATTCTGCACAAAATAAAAACATGACAAAGTAATAAATAGACATCAATATTACATAGCTTTTGCTCTTGAAAAATTTTGAAAGCCAAAGGCTTTACTTTTCTCAATTAAACTGAAAAATTCAGATGCTTTAAAACAACTGTGGCACAACTAGGAATTTCGGAACATAGAAACAATCATGTAATAGCTAGACTAACCAAAGAATGCCTCCCCAGAGAGGATGTAGGCAAAAGAATTCCAGCCCTCAGATATTGGCTGATCCAGCTGCGAGCCAGGGCTCATTGTAAAGTCCAAGTAGGCCGTTGGTGTGCGTGTGTATACTGGGGACTGAAAGAGAGATCAACATATCTTTTCTCAAAATTGACTACACAGGTCTTGCAACCATTCTCAATCAGCTAAAAGACATTTTACACAGACAAAGTAGCTCAACATAGCCCTTTCTGCAACAGTTATGACTCAGGACTGGTTTGAAAGAATCACAAGTCAAAATTTATCCATGTTATGATGTAAAATATAGACACTTCTCAATATAGCATGTTTCCTGATTTTCATTGGAGGAAGTAAAGAAACTTAAAATTGATGTAAGATTTGACTCTCTAGCACTGGCCTCAAGACGTTTATTTGCAATGAAACTAGATGGAGGCAAGCTCAATGTGTGCCATTTCTTGACATAGCGCAATATTGAAATAGCATTCTAGCGATGGAAAAGTTTATTCTACATCCATTTTTGTCAACCTATCGGAAATACAAAGTTCATACTTTTTTTTAACAAAACGTTTCTTTGTTTTCAAAATAACAGAGAATGAGCAGCATATATACGAACAATAAGTTCACTGACATCCCATTCTCTGCATATTGGTGCTGAGCACTCCCTATAATCATTAAATAATCTGAGACACTGCCATCTTCAACTAAACATTACGAGAGAACTTTACATGTTTTGAGGGACCTCTGTAAAACATATGGGTGTGTGGCAAGTAGACACAATGTAAAACATGCCATTGTCACAGAATGCAATTCTTATTATTTCTTTTACTTCACTCTTCCCTCCCTGTACCACTTTATCATTTATGTTTCATACAAAGATAAAATTCTCTTTTCAAACAGCTAACCTTGATGCCAAATGCCTCTCCTGCAATGACCTTTACTTTGACCCCTGACCTCTCCCCTTTGGGAATGTCCTTGTCCACTAGCTCCTGGTAGGCAGGCTTTACTAGCTTGTCCGCACGACTCAGGTTAACCCACAACTGCACACCAATAGCATCGTTCTTCCCATGAGGCATCTCGCAATGGAGGATTCCTCGGCCTGCTGTCATCCACTGAAAAACAGAATGTTGATCAAATCATTGGCACTGAATGTTCACAATGCTGATTAGATTCAAGGCCCTATTCCGTCATATATATTTTTTTACATCTCTTTTGAATTTCCAATAAGTGACTTACTTGATGTCAGTAAGTCCCGAGTAGATTCAAAGCTTGTGATCCAATCTAGAAATTTATATGCTGAGAAATAAAGCTGATGCAATCTTAGCACAGTTAAAACAAAAATTTTATTCATCGCAGGCTACGATGTTTTCGCTACTTAACCTGTGAAATTAGCAAATGAGCATATCTTTGTTGTTTACATAAAGTCTGAAAGTAAAAAGAAAAAAGGCTTTGCTGAATAGATAAATCTAATGAAAGAGAAGTAATTAAATATATCAACTGTGTACTGCATTACATTTTTCTCTTTGTTTTACAATCACTTTTGACTGCAGAGCGCTATCTAAGGGTCTTTTTTATTTTTTTACTAAAATTGCATTGCAGCCAAGGAGGTGATGTAAAGCATGGTCCAATGTCAGGGAAAAAAATAACAGAATTCCCCTATTTTTTAGAGTCAGCAAATCTATCTA
Organism: Plakobranchus ocellatus; assembly: GCA_019648995.1. NCBI lineage: Eukaryota > Metazoa > Mollusca > Gastropoda > Plakobranchidae > Plakobranchus > Plakobranchus ocellatus. The sequence goes on along the minus strand of BLXT01000501.1, from coordinate 662,410 downwards.
GTCCCATATTTTTCAACCAAATCCTTTCAAACTTGCTGCTACGTTTAGAAATGATGACATCTAGGCAATGATGTGGTTGTTTTTTGTAATACACATTTTAATAATAGCAAAACATTTTTTATGATATGTTTTATTTAAAGTTCCAATAAGTTCTTTATAATGCTTATAAATAATGCAGTTTTTGTTTGTATCATTGACTTGAAATGTTGAAAATGTGACTTCAGACTTATTTGAAATGATTTTGAGGTTTTGAAACAAACCAGGGTTTTTTGTTATGTTTCATACTATCTTTCCATTAATAATGCAGTGATTTTGGACAGCCTTTGAAATCTGTTCTTCAATGAGTAAAAAAAACAATAAGATTGGTGGTCAGGGCAGTGAACACACAAAGTTATAGAAGCCACACAATAAAGTTGAGGAAGAGTGGGACAGAATCTGTCTGAGAGTCTTACACACCTGTAGATCCCCTGCTTTAATTTTCCCTTTATGTCCCATAAAATCCTGATGCACCACCTCCCCTTGCAGCATGTAGGTGACCTGTAAAACAAAAGAATAAAAGAAGCCTTTTTAAAACCTTTTATGATAGACAGATCAATATCCTTTATATGTCTCATCTCTTACATTATTTCATTTTCAAAAGTGATTAGATACTGTTTGCCCCTATTTTCTTTTTATCTCCTCGAATTAAAAAAAAGAAATAATAAGATTCAGGTGATCATGTTATCCAATCAAACATTTTTCAAACATAACAATGATTTACAAACTACCTTCAAACTAAAGTGAAGTCCTAATCTGCAAAGGCCAAAGTGCCTTTCATCATACTTGAATTCAAAATCAACGGCAT
>BLXT01000501.1:437824-450843 GCA_019648995.1 Plakobranchus ocellatus | reverse complement strand
CCCCCCCAAACCACCAAAAAAAATTTAATCAAGCCAGCGGAAACATAAGTGTATAAATATCAAAACAAGGGTAATTAAAAAAAATGTATTGTCAGTACTATTATATATCTCTAAAAATGTGTGACAATATACAAAGAAACAGAATGAAAACTAAAAGCGGCAGAGATGTGGTTCACCATCTTATAATGGGATAATTTTGACGGGAAAAATCCAATGAGCCAGTACTTTAAAAAAAAAAGGTCAATCTTTGGAGCTCATTAATTAAAACCATAAGGCTGAGGAACTACGATTTCTAGGAAATATTTACCGACACAAGGGTTTAAAACATATAGCAATCACCGGAAAAATTGGAGATGTACGAAATAAAGTTACACAGAGAATAACTGTCATTGAAATTCTTATGCTATGAGCAATAATGAATGGTAGCAACAATAACCTTATGAGGTTAACTGAGAACAGGTTTCAGGTAGGACCATGATCATCAATGTCTGTTCCAGACAAAGCTTTTAAATGATATTTATGCACATACAGATTGCCTGTATAGAACACTTTGAAAAGCGGGTAACTGCACTATACTCTTAAGGTAAATAGTCATGCCCCTTGCTCCTTTACTAAGATCGGATGGTCATGTATTAACCGATTCCAAGATATTGTGGTTTTGATGCAATTTTCCCTACAGTTTTAAGCTTTTTGTTGGCCAAAATAAATTGGACTTAGAACGAGCACTTATCTAGTACAACCTTCATTGAACATTCTAGCTCATGGGCAACAGGAAATAATAGCAACAATAGCCTGATAAGGTTAATTGAGATCGGAGTGGAGGACCATGATTGTTACATTATACAATATGCGCTTTCAGTCTTACCATAGAGTACTGATTATCTCCATTATTTTCTCAATTTGATGAATTGTGCTTCCTTTAGCCTTGAGACCTACTGAATTGCCTTGTTGCTGTGCAACGTTACTGCTGATGATCACCCGATTTCCGGGCTCAGGGCCAGTTGGACATTACTGTATTTTTCTGTCCAGACACTAGCTCAGTGTGTCAGCAGTTTATCACATCTTTCCGAAAACAGCTAAAAAAAAAATCAGAGTCTATTGCAATTCACCCTGAAATACCCTAAGCTTGATTCAGAAACATGTATTAGAAAACATGGTATGTATTTGCTTAATTTGATGCGATGCAACGGCATAAATCGAAAATGGAACTATTCAGCCTAGCAAGCAACCCTAGGTCTTCTCTAAAAACATTGAAATCTGATCATACATTATGGGATAGATTTAGAATGAATAAGCAATCAACGTTAAGGAATCAATCAGTGCAATTATAAATTTAAACTTGTATCGCTGTTCATTTTCTATCTAGTTTGTGTTTCGTTTTTTAAATTGATATAAATAACAAACACCTTGATCAGACAACACTTAGAAGTGGCTAGCGCCATTATTCAAGTTCGGAAAAAAAAACCACTAAAAATAGTCTTGTGCAACAAACCAATAATCGCTTTAGGTTCTTCATCAGAGTACGATAAATCGATTTAATGTACTCTATTGGTTCTTGCGATCCCTGTGTAGAGTCTTGTTACACGAAAACTACTGGATGACGTCATTTTTTAAAGATTGCTACAATTACCTTGGTGGCTCATCTGGTAGGGCAGTTGGCTACTATCCAAGAGGTCCGGGGTTCGATTCCCAGTCCAGGCCAAGTCAGATTTTCATTGCTCTTCTGTGTCCACCCAGCACTTAATGGGTAGCTAGATCTCTTAAGATCCGGCGAAAGTAAAGGCGGCGAGGAAAGCAATGGCAAACTACCTCAAAATGCCGTATGCCAAGAACAATCAGGACCCTACTCCTGGTTCCCCGACGCTTAGACTAAGCATGGGACCCACTTTACTTTACTTTACAATTACCTTGACCTTTTTCGTGTTAAATCTACTACCAAGCACCTGTGGAGTCTACAGCATGATGTCAAGGTCGGTGATAAAAAGTAGGCCTTACATGGCCAATCAGTTTTCTTGTTTCTAGGATGCCAGTGTCATCACGCATGCGCACTTGTGTCTACATAATTTTGTTGTCTTCCTGTGCGTGCGGCACTAACATTGTTATTGTTTTGATATCTCCAGTCTCCACAGCTCGATGCTTTCACGAGAATAAAGCGACTAAGATCTAGATCTAGTTTTTGTCTAAATTTTACATCTAGAACAACATACACTTGCAAAGTTTCTTGACATTGAATTAAAAATTTCCCTGTGGTTTCATAGTATGCAAGTCCAGTTATGGTAAGTGATCGTAAACTTTTCAGGTTCAACAACTATCGTAGACGTGGAATTTTGTGTCTGTGCAGCTCAATTCCGGCGAGCCAGACCACATTTTTGGACAAGGCTAGTTTCTGTATCGCTAATCTAGAAATGATACTCCTGAAAATATTTGAGATGAAATCTAGAGTCTAGGTTTTGATCTATCTTAGATTTAGATTTAGGATCCAGCTAAACGGGCGCTAGACTTTGACATAGAATCTGTCAATTTTTTTTATGCATCTAGAATAGGAATTTATGGGCTAAAAAGATAAGAGATGCCAATTTTGCAAACCTTCAAGTTGTTGATCCTGCTTGAAACAGCCCAGCTTTTGATAATTGTATCTGTGATAGATTTAGAATGACAATTGACATAGCCTATAGCCATTGGCAATGGCATTAGCCTTAACTGACTTTAATCGGACCCGATCTTGTCAAGGTTTGTGACCAAGATTTATGTCAAAATACTTAGGAAAATTACCCGAAATCTATCTTCATCAAGGTCTAGGGCTAGCTGATCATTTTATTATTCCAATCTTGGCGAATAGAATTAGATCTAGAGCTTGATATTATGAAACTAAATTTTTTTTTAGAAAAAGTAGTTTCTGTTGACACTGAAATATGGGTACTAGATCTAGATCTAGACTATCAAGTTTGATTAAAGTCAGGAGTACCACGAAATAATCTCAAGATATTTAGGTTCCTGTTTGAACAGACTGATAGGATAAAATAGCTTTTGCCCTTTGCTATCTATCCTCCAAGTTATTTCTAGATTTTAGGCCGAGGTCAAAGATGAAGGACCCTATGGCTATTGCTTTGTTGCACTAAGACTATTTTTAGCTTGTTTTTTTTTTAACTTGAATAGTGACGCTAGCCCCTTCGAACTGTTTCCCACTCAAGGCTACTTATGCGTTACTGTTAGATCTATATGAACATGGGTTTGATATAGGATTATAGCAATACAAATTTAGATTTTTAATTGCACTGATTGATTTGTAAATGTCGATTGCTTATTCACCTGAAAGTTCTTCCTTAATGTATTATCAGGTTTTTTAGTTTTTAGATGGATCTATAGTTGCTTGTTTAGCAAAAAAGAACCATTTTCTCTACTGTTATAGGGCATCAAACCAAACAATAAAAAACAGACCCATGTTTTTAAGTCTAGCTCAGGTTATCTTAGGGTGAATTACAAAAGGCTCTGATTTTTTTGACAAAGTTGTTTTTGAAAAAAGGAGCTAAATCACTGACAGAATTTGGGCAGAAAAATGCATCACTCTTACTGGATGATGCCCAGAAACCAGGTGATGGCTAGTATTGATGTTGCACTTGTAGGAAAACAAGAGTTAACAACTTTGTAACACACTTTGATTGTATAGGCCTATTCTGGGCAACTTTTATCTACATTAAAATGAACTCTAACTATCAGGCTAGGGAAGCCGTACAGTGTAAAGATCAATAATGTTCTTCCTGACTTTGGTTTCGAATTGATGTTTTTCTTGTATTTTTTTTGTGTGTTATTTAAACAAAAATATGTCTTTCTGTTGCAAATGAAAACATAAGAGAGATTGTTAGATCAAAGTAACTCTTTTTAAATTATAAATTGGTGAAGACCTCTTCATTCTATGGTGAATGTGTGTCAAAGTAATGATTTACCGATTAATGCTGCTAAATAAAATTTATCTCCAAAACTGTTTGCAATGGTTAAAATAATCGTATTCAATCAAAATAAACACAGATTGAAGTATACAAATTAAGCATTATTTATCACTAAGAAGATGATACGGGGTAATAGTAATAAAGAACACTCTATTAATTATGAGGTGATTCTCTTTACAGTGTTCCATATTCAGTCTTTATCATAATATCAATTTTGACATTATTTTGCAAAGTTGTAAAATGCAATTACACTCAGCTTCTAGTGCAGATGAATAATACCTTGCTTATTAAAATTGGTTGGTAAATTATGTTTTTATACTTGGCTTTCTTTTGGCTATTGCAAAATGGGGAGGTAGGGAACTAAATTCTTTATAAACAGTGGGACTGTGATAAAGTTTAACCATATGTCCACAAGCACGCACTTTCCATGCTTAAAACCATTATATTTGGTCAAAACATCCATGAATACAACAGATATGTTTGATTACTAGTTATATTAATAAAAAAAAATTATCAGGTAGCAATAAAGATATTTGTCTCAATCAAAAGAAAGTATGCATCAGAATTGAAACAAAAAAGGTTGTTGTGACTTTGCTTTGAAAAAAGAAAAAACCGAACAAATCTAATCCTCACTAAAAGTAAAAAGTAACTTGAAAAACTGCAAAATCTTAAAGAGTCAGTTATTTTATCTGGAGGAAAAAAAAAAAACGACAATATATGATTATCACTCCCAAAGATCTTGTGGTTTTGGTGAGTAGACAGGAGGCATATTGAGATTGGAGCGTACAATGTAGAAACTGTCATACTTGTTATTGTTTATTTGGTTGGTTTCAAACTTTACCAAACATTTAAGGTTATTAAATGTTTTGCTCTGAAAGAGATCGCACTCTATTCATTTAACGTGTGTTAAGAAAAGCAGAAAAGTTCATTTTTAGAAGGACATTTGGTAATGAAATTTCTACAGAGACTTAATCTGTACCAAAGTCAATCAGTATGCTTATTTTAAAAAATTAGATTCAATATTTGTCTTCCTTAAAGTTTTCCGAAGGAGGTTTATCTTAGGTGGAGCCTTCTTTTTTTTTTTTTTTTTTTTTTTTTTTTTTTTTTTTTTTTTTTTTTTTTTTTTTTTTTGGTGTTGTTTTTTTCATGTCATTTCTTGTCTATCATAGAAATATCATGACTATCCAATCATTTATAATCACATTTAAAGTATTTTTTTTTATTATGCCAACTTCCTGTTAGTCAAAGGCTTGACAAGAATATTAATTTGTATTTATTTATTTTTTTTCCCTTTTTTCAGGATCTTGGAGATACAGGTTAGTATTTTACTGAATCAAAAAAAAAACCGAATGAAAAAAATTGGTAATTAGTTGTACAACATTACATAATTTTGCCTGAAAATTAAAATATTCTTTTTTTACCTCAAGCGACTTGATTTTTTAAGCATAAATTAAAGCAGAAATGTCCTGAATATTTTTCTTAAAGCTAAAATGGAAAATAAGTTTGTGAAGTTTTGAAATGTGTTTTTTTTTTTTTTACATTTTGTTTTCAAAATTTTTTTAGCCATACATTAAGATTCTATATGATTCTAATCACATAGAGTGGAGCAATCTGAGCCTGGGTGATCGTGAAGATTCTATATTCAATGCTTTTCAAAAACAAGATGAATCATCACTGGGTTCTGTGGATGGACGATCCTTTGAGGAAAATTCTCAGGTGACATTACCAATAAGCTTTGAAAAATTTTTTTTTCATTTTATGAAGTTTGCTTTTGTTTTTGTTTTATCTTCTTCTCTAACATTTCCAGTTGATTTTGCAATTCTATCTTGACCCACAACTGTCATTCTTCAAAAGCTTTTGTACTAACAAAGCCAGTTGTTGATAATTTCTTGATTTATTTCATAACCAACTTTCCAATTTAGTTGAGAAAGTTGAGGGGGGTATAAAAATATAGGTAAAATGTTAAGAAATGTGAAGATTTGCAGGCTTGACAAAAATTAAAACAGACACTTGGCTTACAGCTGTCAGGATTCTTAGTTCAAATAAAATAAAAAGAACAAATTAACAGTCTTCATAGGTTTGCTTATAGAAAATATGGAAGTAAAATTAAAAGCACACACAAAAAAAAGGCGAGAAAAAAAAAAGACCTTTAAAAAAAGAGATGATTATTGAAAGAAAATGCAAGAAATTTTTAAAAATGGCTTCCAAAGTTAATACAATGGATTTAAGAGAAAAATGTATTAAACTGAGAAGAATGTCTATTCGGAGATTTAAAAATGAAAAAAGGAGGCGATAAAAAATTTGGAAACTGTAGATTTATTAACATTCAAAATATACGAATTTGCAACATGTCATTCATAAGATCTTTGTCGAGGATCCAGTACCTGATTCACACTTTGCTGTTTTTTTATGTCATTGCTGTACAGATCACTATGTCACAGATATGATATCTATGAATGTTCAAAGGCAATACTTACAAATGTATTACTCTAACAGGGAGATGAGGAATTCCCGACGCCAGGCCAGCTGTATGATGGATACGACAGTGTCAACGAGAGTGGTATGAGCACAGACAATGATGATTTCAATGATACCAGCTTGTTGGATGAAGCTTTCCCTGACAGTGATGACAAACCTTCGGGCTTTAAGTTTATGAACAGCAAGAATGGCATGGGTTAGTCCCATAGGTTAATGCAAGACTTTTGTGTGGAAAAAGTAATTGATTCTATTTTTTAGTGGTTTGAGAAATGTTATTGATCACTGCTATCTTATCAAGACAACTTTTTTTTTTTTCCTCTTTCTTCTTTTTTTATATTTTTTCAGTGGTGACAAGGATAAGGTTTTATGAATCTTTTAGCACGTTAACATTACAATAATTATAAATTTTACAATTTTGGGTGATGTTTTTTTCCCCCCCTTTCTTCCAGCAACATGTGAGCATTGTGGATCAGTTGGAGTAAAGCATGCCTTCTACTCAAAATCAAAGCGTTTTTGTAGTTTATCATGCTCGAGGAGTTTTGCCACTCATCAAAGAGAGGGCAAACCTGTACCAAAACCACCAGTCGCAGCAAAAAGAGTAAGTGATACCTTGTTTTGTGAGGATTGAGTTGAGAGTGATTGGATAATTTGCAGACCTATATGATTTGATTCAAATCAAGAGGTGGACATTACCATTGCTTCAAGTCTATAGAAAGTTCTACACATAGAAATATAATCACTTTTTATTCTAGATAGAGCTTTCGCTTTAAGTTAATTGTGTAGATTCCCAGCTCAGCTCATATTTTAGGACTGCTACACTGGTATCTTTGTTTGCAGGAAATATGTTTTTATATAGTGAGCCCTCGATTTTTCTATAGAGGATAGGGTAAAAGGTTAAACAATGAAAGATGTGAACCAAGACGAAACTGTAATCTTGAGGTGAAGTTTACAACTATTGATGACAGTGAGTAACTGTTTAGACAAATAATGCATTTGCCTTAATGTATTTCCTTTTTGCATAACTTTAGTGCATATTTTAAAGTATTTCAAACTATATTCCCTTAAGTATATCTTTAAAATGCTATACACTTTCATTTCAATAGGGTAAACCTGTCTCCAAGAAAGGCAATACCAAGAATCAATCAAATGCATTAAAGACCTGCAGATCAGGTGAGATGTCTTCACTGTTATCTAGATTGCAGAAAATGTTTTTGTTTGTAGTAGTCACTGAGCATTTAGAGGGGCAAAGTGGCTTGTTTGATTCCATTTCTAGGCTTGTGAATTTTCTTTGCTCACCTGTGTCCAGACAGCATCAATTGGATAGCAAAGTTTGTTCCAGCTTGCCAACGATAAAGGCAGCAACGAATTAATGGCAATTATGCAACAGTTCTGCATGAATAATAGGAAAACTCAGTATCACCTCCTTTTATGATTTTGAGTTTAAGACCTATTTATTTCCAGTCACAGCCACTTAACTGGGCTTTGCAATCCTTTTTTTTTTCTGTTTGTTTTAATTTTCCATCAGTTGGATTCATCATGTTTTTGTATTGATCATTCAAACCTGTTCATTCTCAAGCAGAATAAGCTTTGATGCTCTTGTTGCAGACCTAGCTGCCAGTGCTCCAAATTAAGTTTGTATTTTGCCAATTTTTCCTTCCAAGTTTTGGAAAATAGAGAGCATTTGATACATTGGAAAGAAATATCAATTTTTCTTTTGTCTGGTATAATTTGTTCACATTGAAGGCATTTGGAAATGTCATGTCTAATCGATTTCTTAATCATATTTCCTGATAACAATGTAGATAAAATACAAGTGAAAAGACAAAATTTATGTCTTTGCTACTACTGAAACTGTCAGTTTAAAATAAAATTTACTTCCTTTCCCAGATTTGATAAGATCTGGAATCCATCTTTGTTGCACCATGTAGATCAATATTTTAGCTTCTTTAAAAGTTTTTTCACCCTCTGACTGCAATTCCAGACATTTCTTTTTCATTTTATGAAGAGAGCATTCTTAGCGATGTAGACTAGATTAAAATATTTGACCTCCCTCATAGAGCCTAATGCTAAAAAAATGATGGCAATTATTCAATCCTTCGAGCTCTGTCAATACCTAGATATAGGTTTTGTAATTTGGGAATTTTACAGCAGAGATTTCGATTGGAAATGGTAACAAAAACATTAGGCATCACATAGTATATACTTAAGAAAAGTTCAAGGAGTTTTGTTGAAAATAAATTTTGGGTGCCCCAACAGAGACGATTAGTAATACTGAATTCCATGGTTTATCGTGGTTGTGTTTTTTAGATAAAAAAAAAAAGGATCTCAAACTTTTTAAAATACCAGTATAAGAGATGGATTTTTTTTATATTATAAACATTTGTAAGAACCTATCTAGATCTAATACCCATGAAATTCCTTCCATATCCTACATAGTGGAACTGCATCCTTTCCAAGGTCTGAATATTTTTTAAATCTAATTTCTGAACATGAGCCATGCTGCCTAAAACTATTTGTAGTAACCTATTTTTAAATGTTTGAACTAGTCGTATTTGTTTTGCTAAATCCCTAAAAATAGATTAAGTTTCTCCACTTTACCTAGAAGATTTCTATATAAGATGCTTAGGTCTAGAATTGACTGCTGTGCTGTTATGTGAGTATTGTACTACTTATTTCCCTCATTCCCTGGGATTTTTTTTTTTCTTTTTTGGAAAATTGCTTGGTCTGTTGTGTAAGTGGTAAGTCTACTAATCAAACGACAGAATTCAAACTGTATGCCGTTTTTCTATAATGTGTGCATATTGTTAATTGATTTCAAGCAAGAGTTAAAAACAGTGGAAACTAAATTTAATTCTCTCTCTCTCTCTCTCTCTCTCTCTCTCTCTTTTTTTCTCTTTCCCTCCCTCTCTTTTTCCTCTTTTTCTTCCTTTCTCTTTTCTTTCAATTTTCTTCTACTCTCAGCCTCTCTTTCTGTCTTTCTCTTTCTTTCTCTCTCCCTCTCAGTGATTTGATTTTCCTCTCAACAATTCGCTGATTAATACTTCCTGTACATTTTTTGTGGGTTTTTTTTTTTTACCCTATACATTTCATCAATTTCTTTACTGTGCCCCTGACAGATGCTGGGCGGGTGTTTGACTGGGGCCCATACCTGATGAGCACACAGGCTGGTGCTGCCTCCGTCTCCTGTTTTAAACATGTAAGGATTGTGTGTTTTCCCCTTATGTTCATTAAGTGGACAGCCAGTTATTTTTTTTAATATGAGGTTTTTGTGCAAAGCCAGTCACAACAAGGTAACTCAGGCTTTCGGGCCCTCCTTTTAGGCCAGGGTGCCTGTTGTATGTCGGGGCTGGAACTTGCGACAGTTTTAAATATTAGAGTCGTCATTTGAAATTTTGCTTCTGAGAACAACATATGCTAGTTGATGACAAAATAAAGTCAATGAATGTGAAATTAGTAAATACAATGAATATATTAATGCTTTTGGAAAAGTTAGCATTGGACACGTAGGAGATAAAGACAGCAAGCTGATCAAGTAGCTATGCATGACAGCTTATGCATAGTAACAATATGAGTGAATGTAGGTGTGCTGATCATGCTACATTCCTTGAACTATCCTGCAGAGATCCAAGTGGAAAGGAACAAAGAAATCAATCGAAGCATGTCTTCTGTTCTTGTGTTCTCAATTTAACATATATATATATATATATGTGGAGTCCATATAATTACATAATTACTGCCCCGCTCTCCATGTTTGTAAACGCATTTTTTTTTTGTGTTTCATTGGAGGCTCCCTTGAATCACAAAAGTTGTCACCTTTGTTTGTACTAAAAAAAAAGTAAGATGATATTTATTGAAGGAAAATTGTAAAGAATGTCAAGTTCTAATTTTATATAATTTTATTTATTTACCATGTGTGCTTTTTTGAAGATGACTGTGCTATTTTTTTTTTCTTTTTCTTGCAGGTACCCATGCATGATTGTTGGGAACAGATGGTAGATGGAGTTTTGGTCGAGGTACCAAACACAGACGTGGATGTTGGTCGAGATGTCAAAGTCTATTGGATTGCCACTGTCCTCAGGATTTATGGTTAGTTTATCTGGGCCCCTCATTTTTTTTTTCAAAAGCCTTTTGTTCTTGTTCTTCTCTCAACCTTGCCTAATCTCTCATTTGTCTATTTTTTTTTTCTTACTGATTGCTGTTGCTGCATCTGGGCTGATGTAGCCAATTGAAGTGCCATATACTTAGCACTTCCAATACTGGACTTCATTTGGCTAAGGTAGTTGACAAGCACAAGACACTTGTCTTATGATGCCTGGAAAAAAAGTTCATAATCACATTCAATAAGATCCCTGACAATATCAACAATGTGGATACTACTATTTTTTTGTTTTTTTGTTTCTCTCTCTCTCTCTGTACGTTGTGATTGATTACGCTGCTATGTAATTTCAATCCCCCTTTAATTATTTTTATCATATAAAACATGTACGTTTTAAATTTTCAGATCTCAGCAGAAATAATCCACTGCTATCTTTTTATCTTTTCATGATTTTTTTGTTGAACAGGTTATAAAGTACTGTTGCGCTATGAGGGTTTTGGAAATGATGGCTCCAAGGACTTTTGGAGCAATCTTTTGTCAGAAGATGTTCACAACGTGGGCTGGTGTGCCACTTATGGAAAAATGTTAGCTCCTCCACAAAGTAAGACTATTTCCTGCAGTTTTGAGAAATTTCACCTTTCTCCTTCTCTCACCATTCTTTCTCACAATATCCTCTCTTTTTCCCCCCCCCAAAAAAAAAAGGATTGGGGGTGGGGAAGGGAAGAGGAAGAACAATTTTGCATCATCCTTTTTTTTTTCTGAGTGAGATTTGATTTCTTTGTCTCACCTCAGCTATAATGAAGAAGCTAAAGAATTCTATTGCATTCGATAAAAAAATATAGTTTTATTGTACAGAAAAAAGCTTTATATTACCAGAGGTCTTTGGGTCTTGGCAACCATTAATTTATATACAACTGTTTGCAGCTTCATAAATGTAAACATTTATTTCTATCATGTGTTTGTGTGACAGCAATCAGAGACAAGTATGCAGACTGGAAAGAATTCCTTATCAAGAGACTCACTGGAACACGGACAATCCCACCACACTTCTGTTCAAAGGTAAGTTTTTTTTTTCTCTCTTTGCTCTTCTTGTCTATTTGCTTATCTTTGAGACCAGTTCAAATTGGTAGAGGTTGCATTTTGATGTGGTCGGAGACTGCAATGAAAACTGATACAAATATAATTTTTTCACCAAGATCATGGGATGTATAAAATTTTTTTCAGAGCAGGCAAAGGAAGGAAAAGAGAGGTTTAAACTTGTATTTTTTCACAAGTATTACAATAGTGATATGTGTCTCAATTACTACTGGTTAGTGCTCTCAAGACATTTGTCACCCTAGGACTGTCACCATACAATAAAATGTGATGCAATGTATTTATTTCTATGAGCATCAAATTTTTTTTTAACTCACCATAAAAACGGAAAAATGAGGAATATTGGCCTATTTAACGCTTTTTAGGTTCAGAACAGTTCATGAATGCAGTTTGTTCCCAACTAGCATGAACTCAATCAGCATGATTCAACCCATACAATGTTATGTTGTTGATGAAACTAGTTTGCTACACTAGTCTGTATCCTATCTCACATATTGCAGAAGCACTTCCCTTCTCTTGCAGACCTATTGGTATCTGTAGCTTTTCTCACCTACTGTACAACCCCTTATCTTCATCTCAGGCTTGCTAGTATCAGATATGTGTCTTTATCTCACCTGCTACATGAGCACTATTCTACTTCTCTTTCAGGCCCATGAGTGGTTGGGTGAGCATAAAATCAAGACTGGCATGTACTTAGAGGTGGTCAACAAAATGTGTGTTTCTGCCATGCGCCTTGCAGTGGTCAAGGATGTGATTGGCTGCAGGCTCAGACTCAACTACGTTGACAGTGTGGTAAGTCAGCTCATGTCATTGCCGAAGGTCTGCACAGGTTTAAAGCAAAACATATTTTACAGTGTTTTTTTATATGGCATGAAAAATGTCATGTACTCTAATGCAACCATGCTCAACTGTATAGGAACAGCAATGTGTACAGATTACAAAGGATTTTAAATTTGATGGACATTATAGTAATATTAGGGCTGCTAAACATTGCGGTTTTTTGTTTGTTTGGTTTTTTTTTTGGAGTGTATGCAAATTTTTATCTGCCTAACAAAAATATATCTGCAATGGCCGAAATATTTTTTTGATTCACATTACTTACCCTATGCCATATTACATGTAAAGGTACCTTGACACAATTTTTACCCCCTTTGTCTCGTTTTTAATGTACTGTTGGGCTTACTGTATTACAAAATCTTAATTTTGAAAAAAATTAAATTAAAGGGTAAAACTTCTTTTCTTTATTGAGTGCAGCGCAATAAACCATAACATGCAATTGATCGTAAAAGAATTTTAGTGGCAACTTGTGCAGATATTATTCTGTCTCATACCTACTCTCATTAAATTATTATAATAGGTAAAGCAGTCTTTGCTTTATTTGAGCTAGAAAATATCCCCCCCCC
>BLXT01000501.1:402628-418803 GCA_019648995.1 Plakobranchus ocellatus | reverse complement strand
TTTAAAGTGAAAAGAAGTCAAACTTGATTTTGGTGGTTTTTTGGACTTGATTCAAGATATACATGTACTTGTATCTTGCTCCATCTTATAAGTTATAGGTAAAGATATACATGTACTTGTATCTTGCTCCATCTTATAAGTTATAGGTAGCTTGAATATTGTGACATGGACAAAGCAGGCCTTTAGGGCTAGACGATGATATGTTCTCTTCAATATTAATAATAATATTGCAAGTTCTGAGAACATTAGTTTTGCCCTTTCTTTTTCATGAAAGTCAAATAATGTATGTACATGAATTATCCAATCTAAAAATTGTGTCTTGCAAAAGAGCAACTTCCAGAACCTTTCCACTTCTTTCCTGTAAAGTAAATTGCATAATTGCTACATGTGATTGTGATAGGCCTGACATCAGGTCTTCTTTTTTTCTGTCAGTAGTGTCGGTGTCACATTTCCTTCAATAAATTTTCAAAATAGTTATGATGGGTGTCAATTTTTGTAAAAGTATGTTTTGTTAATGCTGAGAGTGAGGAGCTTCAGAATAAACATGGTGTGGTAGCCAAATTATATAAAAATATCATAAAGTAGTATTCATAGTGCACATAATGATATTATCAATTAGATTTTAACACCGACAATATTGCTCTTCATTTTCATTTGGCTTGTTGCAGTTGTGTTGAAAATTTCAATTAGGGCACAAGAAATTAATTTAGGGATGACATATATTTGATTGTAGACCTAATAATGTGCATTTAATTGTCTTGTACCTCATGTTCAAGTTAAGTACAAGTGTTCATCTTTGCCCCTGGTAACATCATTCATAAACGTCAGATTCTTCTCCTGTCCCACACCATCTTGCCATGGCCGAGTATTTCTTGGGTTGAACATCAGTGATCAGTGTGATTGAGCTTAGGTACCGATTGTTACTTGATCCATGCAAGAACTGACTGTGCCATAAAGATTACCTTATGCATGTCTTGAATGTTGAGAAACATACTTAAGAAGCTTAAAATAACAACTATTATTAGTATTAATTTAGTGGAGGGAAAGTTGGCGATTCTGGCAAGTTTGTTTCTCTTTAGATCATACCATTAAAAAGAGTTGGCTTGAGATGTAGTAAAAAAGTAGTATAGTACTAGTAGTTGCGTTTTTACTTATTGACTTTGTCAGCGAGACAGAAAAAATCTGAATTGTGTACAGGGCACTCCATTACTTAGAGATTGCTCATAATATTTATACCAAGTCCCCATTCTTTCTCTCCCATATTTTTCTTACATGAAAATCATTCTTGGTACCATTATCACATCCTTTCTTCCGCATTTCTTTGATATGATGGACTTTTTTTTGTATCCCCAGTTGTCTTGTTTGTATTTTCAGGACAAGTTATTAAGAAATCCTCTTTTTTTTTTTTTTTTTGCATATTTTCCATCGGTGCTCTCTTTGAGCAAGTCTTTCTGTATATTTTAAGTAAGAGTGCATAATACATTGGGGACTTTATTACAGAGAATACTGGAGAGGTGATAGTAAAAACTTACATACTAGAGATTGGTTTTCTCTTTGAATTTGTATATTGACTTATCTCAACATTCATAATTATATTGGCATAATAATTAATATCAATAGTCCCTTGTGGAATGCACTGTGCATGTACAGTCTATCATTAGTATCAAGGCCAGAATGATGATGTTTGGATTTAAATAGTTTTTTTTTTCTACATGTATTAATTATGTATGGCAAGTTTGTGTTACCCCTCTAAACTAGCTTCATTTTTTCCCTGTAGAAACAAAAAAAATTTCACAACCTTATGGGAGCCCATTTTGTTAGACTTATGATAGAATTTAATTTTCAATTTAAACATATGGAAAATTTGAATTTTCGATAATGTACATGTTGTAGCATAAATGTGTCTTATGACAATTAATGTCTGTGTTCTATGAGAGATAACTTTCTTTCTTTCTTTTTTTTTTTTTAATTACCATGCCAATAAACAAGATATAATCACCTAAGCTGCCCAAGACTTCAATATTATTTCATTTTTTCTGTAGTTTTGCAAATTGTTTTTCTTATTCATTGACAGGTGAACAGCAGAAATTAAAAACTTCTTTGTCTTCTCAAAGTAAGAGCAGGGGTATTATTCATATTCAAAAAGCATGATGCAATGATTGTGGTAACTTGTGTAGGATCATCAGCAGTTACGTTCATAAACCAGGAAACTGAATAGGAGTAAAAAAAACTCCAAAACAAATCCAAAACATTTTCATTTGAATTTATTGTGATTTTCACAGGCTTTTCATAAAGACATAAGTCATATAAATAAAGTTCTAAAATTAAAAAAAAAATTAGATTCAAGTTTTTTTCTAATTTCTCAGAAACTACAGCTCAATTTAATTTTTCAATAAAATCAAGTCAGGAATTAAACAGGTAGCAACATCAATAAAAAAAAAAAAAATAATGAAACAAATATCGAATGAGAATGGAATATTCACAAAAATGATCAAGAATGATCATGAGAAAAATGATGGATGACAATTCTCTTTAAAAGCTATAAAAGTAATACAGTACAACACTGATAAACCAATTATTTTAAATCCCCAAGTTCATTTTAAATATAACTCTGGGTTAACCAACCAGAAAAATTTCCTATGGTCCCTGGAATTTTCGTTTCAAAGTGTTCCACTGTATCTACATGCTACGTATATATACTGAGGATTGAGTACACTGGAAAAAAAAAATGATTTGTAAAAGCCAATGAATATTGAAATAACAGACATTGGGGAAATGAGATTTTTGTAAACCTGTAAATCATAGTAGACTTTTTGACTATATAAAGCTTTCTTAGTGGCATGCGGGCATGAGGACTGGTTGACAAGATTGTTCAATTTTCAATAATAATTCTGCTTGTGGGATGATGATGATTAACAAAAATACATGGTCACCAAATAACAAATGACTACATAATGGTATAGAAATAACAACATTGTCACACCCACTCCAGACTTCCTGTCATTCTCTGTACAGCTAACATTCATACAATAATGATCATAGCAAATTCAATGGAGCTTCTGTCTCTTCGGTGTCTGCAGTGTTCATTTGTGTAATCCAAGTGTTTACTAACCCCTTCCTCCCGTCTGTTGTTGGAACACGTCAATTGAATCACCATCTTCCATTTCCAACTGTCAGCAGAGAGGGGGAGAGAGAGAGAGAGAGAGAAAGGTTATGACGATCGGATCATGTGTATATATTTTATTTTAAAATATGGGTATCCTTCTACAACATAGAGCAATGCCTGTTTCTTGGAATTTTAAAGAGATTTTTAGCCCTTAGGTCTGATTACATGCGACCAACATCCAAAGACGGGGAGAAAATCTTGGCATGCTGAATAAAAAGTCATAAACTGGCCGAAGGCCAGGCTTGTCGCTTTTTTTTAAAACCCGTGTTTGAGGGAAATGACCATCTTATTAATGATCTTGACTGCGAAAAAAGCCATATGTAGTGTCAGGATTACTGCATTCTAGGTTGTATGTATATTCAAACAGCCATAGGATTAAAATCTACTGGGTTGATCCAACTCATTATTATGGCAGGATTCCAATTTTTGTTCATAGTCAGTCCACAAGGTACTCTCAAGACTTTCAGTCTCTCCCTCAGGGCTCAAATGAAATAAAAAGAATGTTATCCTTAGATATAGATCAGTGGCTTCTGCAACCCTACCATCAGATTGTTGCAAGCATTAAGGTCACACTCTAAATTTGACACAGGGTCACTCTGCTCTAGTTACATGTAGGCCTACTTCATCGTTTGCAAGAAAGGACTACATGCTCATCTCTACAAGCTGACCATAAGCACTTATGGCATAGACTCAAACTCATAAACGCAAGAATTTGATGCCTTATGGCATATCTATAAAGTAGGGTTACTAGGTTTCCTTGCACAGCAGGCTGAATAAAATTAGGAACCATTAACAGATTATTAAGTCATATTGATAATGAAAATGAAGATTACGTCCAATACAATTAGATCCGTGAATAATATTCAAGTGTTTTTGACATCAGATTGACCCTAAAAAAAAAAAACAAGATAAGAATTCTCTTTCTTCCATGCACAAGTACCACTAAAGAAGTGGGATTTTTGCACAGGTTGTCCATGAAACAGAATTTATAACCATTCATCAAAATTTTTTCCTAGCCAAAGCAGAAAAATGGCAGGTCTAATGTTTTATGTTGAAAAAAATTCCTATACATGTACATGCTCGTCATCATTTACTCTCAAGCAAATCTAAAGCCCAATTTGACCTTGCTTCCAGTCTCCATTGGCTGACTGGCTGTGACTTATTAGAAATTCTGATCAATTAGCATGCTGATCACAGCCTGGTGCTCTGGCATTCATTTATTCAGAGATGCAACCAGCCTCTTTCAAAAAAAAAGAAGGAAAAAATGTGTACACATTCTTAAGAGCAAAATATGGCCTCTCCTGAACAGAAACTGAAGAAATCAGTTGGCCAAACCATGTGTTATATATAAAACCAGAGAGGCTGAAGAAGTCAGATTTCCTATTAAAATGGACAAATTTGCATCCCCAAAAGTAGATTAACTCTTCATGCACTTACCATGGCTGGTGTATCCTCATCATTAATGGGATTACCGTCAAACCTGAACCGCACCACTCCAGTTTGTATTCCCTGCAGTAAAGTTTCACAAAAGACCAATTAAAAGCGTGAGGAAAAAAGAAAGTTTCACCAAAGAAAATCTAAATATGCAGTTTAAAAGTTGTGTAAAATGAATCCAAACTTTCTCTTCAAATTTGAAAAAGAAGAGAGCCTGCACTCAAAAATTCTCAGGGATTTTTTTTGTCAAAAAGTTCTCTGTTGTTTAATTGTTTGCGTTTTCAGATATGTTTTTTGGGTTTATAAGCCTTGTCTAGATGATTTGAAAGTTGCATTAGGTCTTTTGATGTCAAATGAAGCTCTTACTAATAATACCATATGCCCAATGCCTGATCTCAAAATATGAGGATACAATGTCTTGCAATTAAATTATTTGTGAAAAGTGCTTTAGGGCCATTTCTGATTTTAACTGCAAAAACCCATTTGTGATGCCACAGGAAGAAGCAAAACAACTGATTTTAGTATCATATTGAAGCATAAAAATGATACAAAATATAAATTGTTTGATATTACCTCATCCACTCAAATTTATAAAATTTAAACTATAAAACTATCTAACAGTAAGTCCATTATTCATTTATCATCAACATAAATCTAGTTGAGAGTGTCACAGACACCCTCATGAATTTGCTGTTAATACATCCACATGTTGTCAAACTTTTTTGAAAATCTGTGAATTCCTTTAAATATTTGACAATTGATTAAAAAAGCACTAATAATTTACAAATGCCATGCTTTTGCTTTGCACTATCGAGATTGAATCCCATATTTTCCAAAAAAAAATTTTTGTGTGCCTGAGTACACTGCAGTGTATATTTTTTCCACTTCAACAAATCCTTTAAACTGGTGACCATATAGAAAAATTTCTATTCTTTCACTCAAAATATTCTTTGTTCAGATAAAGATTGCATGAAGCGTTAACCTCACCCAAATTTTCTGAAGGGTTCATAGTCATTTTGAAAACATGTTGCATTAGCATTTAACAAAAATTTGAGCTTAAATATTTTATTTTTCTTTTCTTCGAGGCAAGGATTAAGGCAAACTTTGCTATAACTTCTACATTTTGAGTGGATAGTGACAAAGACTGAAGAAAGGATAGCAAACATTCTTTTGAATCAAGACTACAGCGTGAAAGGTATCAGGATTTTAGTAGGTTTTTTTATATTGGTGTTGCAATATGAATCTCCCTACAGCACAAAATGCACACATGAAAATACATTTGTGGACAATTCTTTAAGCCTCCAGAGTCTGATCAGCAGACCTGCCTACCTTGTTCAACAGTTTTGCGGAATCAAGATGTGAAAAATGGGGATTTTCAGAGAATTTGGGGGGTCTTTATGCATTGTTTACAATGGATGATCAATGTGACACATTTGTCACAGTGCTCTAGCAAGAAGAAAATGATACCGGAAGTGATGAAATTTTGAGATTTGTTCAGTTACTTAGGTTTTTATGAGAAAAGGATTAGTAAAAATGGTTTGTTCAGTGTTATTTTTGCGGGATGGGCAAAAATCTTTCACAAAATGAGGGGTTGTAGGCAGGTCTGGATCAAACATCATATAAAGAGGAGCCAACAAAAATTGAAGAAAACAAGACAGGTTACCCTGTGTGCAGAATGGTGGCTTGCATCCCTACCATAAGATTATTACAAGCATAAGAAGGCCTCACTCTAAATCTGAAATGGAGTCACCCTTTCAAATTACTTCAGTGTCAGTAAGTGTGCAACATGCAAATCCCTCTGCACTGACCAAGAGCATCAGTAGCGTAGAGTCAGGTTCATGACCAAGGGAACATGTTAAATAAACGTTATAGGACACAAATTGGATGCTTGAGTCATTCTGATATTTAAAAAAATGTAATTTGTTTTTAATTGTCCAACCCAAAGCAAGTTTGGTAAAAACTACATGATGGTTGTAGATATCGGATTGATCTAAAGAATAAAACATCCGCCGCTTTCAAGTCCAACTTCAAGATCTGGATCTACCTCTCCCCAATAAGATGAGACCAAATATTGTGCATTCGTAAAAATTTGCAATAACTCAAGTTTTTTGGGTTTCTTTTTTTTTCAGGATAGACTATTTAGGTTTTATGTTGCACAATACTTTGAATACAAGAAGAAAGAAAAAAAAAAGCGAAATGGGGCAAGATCTAATAGAGCACTTTTCCCTTTTTGCTTTTATATTTTGATCTTGACATCATATAATAATTAGTCCCTTTTGTCTCCAAATATCCAGAGTGAACTTCATTTTTCAAAAGCCAGCGTACCGCCCTATTGCAGTAAGCACCCATCAGCTTTCTCAGAGGCGTGTTCTTCTTGATCTTGAAATGTACAACACTCCCATCCTGGCCTGTGACTTTAAGGTTGATATGCTCACTCTCTTTCTGGTCCTCCTGAAAGGAAAACAATAATCTTACTGGAGAAATTGCGTAAAAGAAAAAAAAAAGCTACCCAAAACATTACATTACAGTATAATGAGAACACTTATTTAAATCATAAAAAAGTAATGATCCCCAAGTGATATGCTTTTGATTTTAATCAATATTCAAACTAAAAATTGTTTATTCTGATGAAGCACAACTCATAGAATAGATGAAGGTGTTCTCCAGAGAGATGGTTTAGGCTTCTGGCGTCAGGCAACTAATATACTTATCTAAGTAAATGTTGCGTAACTATTGTTGCTCCTTGTTGCAGACTTTATTTGCCAGAAACAGAAAAAATTAAAATTGAGAAAGTGAAAGCAGAACTAGAAAACAACAAAATGAACTTTGTGCAGAGAAAAACAGATGTCACTTTCAATCATGAAAGAAAGAGCCAGAGGCATGTACCTATCTTAATAATAGTTTTGTTGTCTGTTAAATAGCAAGACACTCACAAAATATTAATTTAAGTGCTGTGTTGTAGCTACATTTAAATTTACGCTATTATTCAATATCTCTAACGACTCAGAACCAGATGCTTTGCCATCACCATGACTAAACCCAAACCAAGCTTAGTATGGACTTAGCAACCTGAAACATAAGTAAGGCTTAAGCAATTCTCGCCTACTATTACGTCCCTGATAAGCGTACCTGTGCATGCGCCTTATTCAGGCCTTCATGCTTATTAAAATAAATCAATGCCACAAAGCGTAAATCATTTGGCTGAAAAACAGCCGCTGCTCAGCCCAAAAAATTGGGAAGTAACAAAAAGACAGGGATGCCAGCGGCCTCTGACAAAAAAGCAGGAAACTTGTATAGTAATAAAGAGTTTTCTCAAAGCTGTATTTAAAGTATAATTGACTTTTAAGTAATAAAAATAAGGCAAAAAGTCGGAAATCCTGTTAAAATCGGAAAACTGGCATCCCTGAAAAGAGGTCTCACCCTGAAACTTGGCAACCACTTAGGCAAGATGTTGCACTAATGACACACAAATGTACAAGTTTGTGTAACATGTATAACAGAAAAAATTTGTTAATTGAAAATTGAGTGTGGCATATTTCAAAAGTTCAGAGGAGTTGTGGTTTGTCCACCTAGCTGGTAAATCATTAAGTTTTCCTTTGTTCTCTAATTTCAAACCTGCATTATAAGTACTATTAGTGAAATGATTAAGAGAAGAACGTTAGATCTAGAAAATTTGAGAGCACCATTCAACTTCGGGCCGCGACCCTGACACTGATTGGTAGAGGCTGCTTCCATCGCAATTTTACCTTGGATAGAAGGATAGATCTAACTGTTTATGAAGTATATTATGAGTTACTTAAATGGTTTTAAGTTTAATTTGTTTTATTCATTATCTAGCTGTTTTGAATAACAGAGACTGACTTGAAGTCGTAAATTACGATACCTTGTCACATGAAAAAATAATGCACATAATTTTTTCACCCTTACAAAATGTATTGTTTGAACTCGCTCGTCATGTGTGTCGAACTGTCATCAGCTGCTCTACCTAAATGATAGCTGCAGGCACTATGTATGGCCAAAATTTTTGAAGGGTGTTGAAGACATCCTCTGGTATTTTCTGTACAAGAACTCCTAAAATATCGCATTTCAATACGATTTATCGAAGCTAGATCGAATTTCTACACACTGCGCTAATAACACTTAAGCCTGTATTAGGACTACTTTCTGTCTTTGCATAGAACACAACGCTATTTAGTATTTGTACAATATTTTTAGTTTTTTGATGATAAGCCATCATTGATATTATGATACAATTTATTATTAATGCATTCTCCCAATCCTCTTCTTTTTTTGCTATTGTTTTTTTGTTTCAGCGGGAAAAAGCAGGCAAAATATTCTTTAAACAAAAAAGCTCGACTGCTAAAATCTAAAGAGTGTTTGTGTCCAGCTTTACTTGTAACTTATTATTGTTCTGAGTCAGTACTCTGTAATTACTCAATGTAGAGGATGGGAAAAGAATACAGAATGGAAATTTAATCTTTGCATAAGTGTCCACCCTGCTCCCTTATTCCAGCCTTCATTGTTATTAATTTTGACAAAAATGTCCACCATGCACTCTTATTCCAGTCTGCACTGTTATTAGAGACTTTAGAGCAGAGGAGAAATCATTGACAGGATGGGAATTGCAGGGCTTCGCCGTCCTGGGGTAAATGTGAAGTGCAAATGCAAAGGGATGTAAAATCTGCAGCAGTAATGTGAACAATTATCTAGAGGATACATTACATCAAAGGGTAGAACCAGGACCCTAACAAAAAAAAAGTTTTGTTAAATTTCAATTACTGGAAGGGAGAAGTATTAAATGATGCAATCTACAATTATGAAGTAAATATCTCTAGTTTGGTTGATATAGACCTATGATAAAAAATATACAATCGATGAAAAAGCTACTCTTTTAGTAGGCTTACCTATTCAATTACATAAAACCAATTTTTTTTTACAACCGATGACTCAGCCCGTAGACTTGCTTCAGATCCCATGCATAGCCACTTCGTTTTGCAATCAACCTAGACCCAGAAATCTAGTTTTCTAGATCAGTGAATAAAGCCTAATTTTGAGTCTTGATGAAATGTGGGAAACAGGCCCTTGACTAATAGCCATGATTATCATGTATGAATCTAGATCTAGAGTAACCTTTTCAGACATTTTCCAGGAAAACTGTTCTTGATGTTTTGTTGGCCCAAGAAAATGATCAAGATTAGGTTTTGATGGCAATCTGAAAATGTTTCTTGATACTTTGATCTTTCTGACCAAAAAAGCCTGAAGATCCATCACCTGAAAATCACCATTTTTTTTCCCTCAAACGCCGGGCTCTATCAATTTCTTTCATTACAATAATCTGGTACACTGCTGAGATGCTATTTTTCAGCCAATTTTAGAGAAAATTTATTCTTTAGGGCCTAAATAACTTGTGTACAGATGGGAACAGTTCAAAGTGAATGTACATAATTTAAGATTAACATCATGATCACAAAAGCATCAATTAGAGACTGTCTAGAGACAATCTATAACATTCAATCTTGGGTCAGCATCAACCTATGCTAGGTTAGGCCGATACTGTAGGAATTACGAAGGATAAAAAACTTGTTTAATTTGAGTTCCCAAATTTTAAAAAAGTTTTTAACCAAAGGTTAAAAGATCATTAAGAGAAAAAATAGCCCAAACTTGTTTGGTTCTGTAAAAATTGAATTTCTGCCCGATGATATTCATAATTTTAGATCTCTGACTTCAAATTTCTCGTGGAAATTTTCATCTTTTCTCATTCAGATACAGTCTATTTGAAAAATGCCTTATCCAACCTATGATGCCACAATGTGATCGACTGATCATCAACAGGTCACCGGTCAGTGATAGGTAGCACTTCACCAATGACATTGTATCATCCCTCTTCCAATAAATTTAACTTTTGACATACATAGTGTCTGAGGCAAAAATAAAGAATGTTGCCAACAGCACCATAAAGTTTTTTCCGAAAAGATTGTAACAGTATTTGCACTGGTGAGCCTTACACTGGTCTATTATTAGGGGATACTGACAGCCAAATCTTTTAAGATAATGGCGCAATTTTGAATTTTGTGACAAAAACAAAAAAAAACGCAGATAGGCCAAACAACCTCTAGAGTCAAGATCTACCTTCATCAGCTACCAGTGAAATGAAGAGATCATGGGCAAAAAATTGTGGAGATATTTTGTGAAAGTAACATTATCTACATCATAAATAAGCCGGTGTTGTTATACTTTAGGTTATAACTGGCTTTCGGGTATGACATAATGCTTATAATGGCATGTTTTAAAGGATGGTAAACACAATTATGGGCAGAGCACTCCCATTTGGTGAAATGAGTTGATCCCTATCTCAGATTGTGATCCAAGTCTGAGGTGATAATTTTTTCCCCAAAATTTTTAAGATATAAAAAAATCTTTTCTCGTTTTGAGATGGAAATTATTTCTAAATCTAGATCTACCTAAATTTTATAAATTGTCGACAGATGACAAAACCTGATTTCATTTTGTTATTGGAATATCAATAAATCTTCATCTGTAATCCTTATCATCTGCAGTGCCCTCAAAGTTACTGTGGTTTTTGTTAAATGTTTAGGTCTACCGATAATACTGACGAAATTATGTAGTTTTATTTGATAAGGTGCGCTTTAGAAATAAAACCCAAGGAATCTCAAGAAATTGTTTCATTTTTACGTTAGCGCCTTTTATTTCTACATAGGGCCTGAGTAACTTAAGCTCACTTCATTTTGATAATATTGGGCCAATCAGTTTCATAGAAGCCACATATGGTAAGGATTACCTCTAGATCTAGATCTAAGTATTTGAGATCAGAAGTCTTTCCACAGGAAGGGAAGTGCGACTAGGCTTCTGATAGATCTGCCAGGGTGCGATGAAGTTGAAAGAAAAGAACGCAAGTTCTTTTTCTCGTCAAGTCACCCAATCGACAAAAATCATATCGTAGATCTATGTCTTATTTTCGTTTTAGATCTAGCTTCCAATCTAGATCCGACCGGCTTCTGCCTGTCTTTGTTATAAACACCCTAAAAATGTGAGGATGGATTCGAGAGATAGCATCTAGATCTAGATCTAGATCTGTAGGAAGAAGTGACAGCACAATAGTTTATGATCTACTTGACCATCTTCTTAAAGTAATTATACCTTTTTCTGATTTTGATTCTGGTCTTCCATCTTCAGTTGATCAAGCGTGTTTTCAAGTACTATTTGGTGCTCAACAGAGCTTGCCGACAGAGCCTGCTTGTTCTCTAAAATGGCGCACAAAGGGAGGGCACGCTGGGATAGATCAAACTTTCATCATTAGTAGCGTCCCAAAATAGAATAGATAGAAGGTCGATTGTTAGGCCCTATAGTGAGCTAATTTTTTTTTTAAATTATTTTATTTTGAAGTAATGCAGAAAATAAAAATTATGCAAAATAATGTAACATTAAATATTTTTAAACAACTGAGGGGAAATGATAGGAAATTTTATAGTTTTCACGTGTGCTGCAAAGTCGAAAATGAAACTTCCCAGCTCCATTCAGATTTAGTCTTATCCGCTGAACTATAAATAGATTTATAGTCCAGTGGTCTCATAAAAAACTTCAATGGTTCCCACGTTTTACTATCGAAAATAGACAAAAGTAATAAAAGCACACAAATACCGAACTCCCGGAAACAAATAAATAGATTTTAGGATCTAGAATGTGCTATAGTGGTTGAGGGAGATGAAATAAATATAATAAAAGAATACGACACCGACCTTAGGATTTATTTAGACAATTATCATCAACAGAAGTGTGCGAACAAATGTTTTTACAGAACAAACTAAATTTAAAAATCATAACTGAAAATTAAAACAAAAAACAAAAGCATTGACAATAATTTATATGTTTCACTTGTTGCTTTATTAGAAAACTTAGATAAAATTGAATTTGTTGGAGGCACATTTGATATTAAAAACAAAAAATTAATGTCGTCTTAGAGAAGAACAGGAGAAAGTTACTCTTGGGGCCAATAAAAGGCTTGTTGCGATACTATAATTCATTCTTTGTTTCCGCGCACTAAATCTCAAAGACGTTGGAAACCTTTCGCATGTTTCGCTTCATGATTCGGCAATCGATTCATCTTTCCAAAGTAATAACCGAAGCCTATTGTAATTTTAATGCAAGTTCCAGCAGACTAGAAAGAGCAAAATAGCAGAGAATGTTGAGAAAAGAAATCTACCTACAGTTATTTAGTGATTCGGCCCTTAACTTTTGACACTCTGAAAGGACTGGCCACACTAAGACTTACCTCTTAGGTGATCCTTGAGTACTTGCCTTCAGTTGAAGCCTCAACTTCTTTTTTCTATCCGAATAGTGGCGGTTAATTTTCCAAGCGCTCTTCGCCATTGTTCCAGGAGAGCTCCCCATAGTTGGAGGAAACTGTTAATTATGAGTGATTCTTCATTCCTCCTACACCAAATCCATCTGAAGCTATCTTCTTTACTTTCAGCTTGTCCTTCAGAAGCTTTGTTTCGTACCTGTACATTAACGAAGACTTTGCAGTTTGCTCAGAGGGTTGTCGGCTGAAGTTTGAAGAAACAAATGACTAGCATCAACTTATAGAGACGATACCTAGAATTTGTTTTCAGCCTTTTCCAACTCTTTCCTAAAGTCCTTGTATTTTTCACTATTATGTATTTGCCTCTTCCATTCGACTTCCATTTGGTACTGTGAGATGGATCATGATGATTTGTCGAGTAGCGACTGAATGGAAGGCTATGCTAGGCCTCATTCCCGTGTCTCGGTTGATTTTGAAATCCTTGCTCCATTCAGAGAGATCAGCTGAAAACTCCAATTTTTCTCACCCATCCAATAGCTCTTCTTCTTTGTCTCCATTCTAGGTGGATTTGTGAATACTGATGCGAATATTAATATCCTTATCTCCAGTTAGACAGGCAATCTGTAAACTGAGTCTAGATCTAGATCTGGCTTTGTTTACTTGTATTGTAATGTTTAGTAAAATTTTGAGTTGGCCTAGGTTAGACCTATTTTAGTTTAACACTACTATTATTGTTTTAGCTTTGTTTGCCTTTTTAGATTTAAGGATTTATAGAAGGTTCTCTAAGGTGTGAGGACATTGTTTACAGGAAGCTATTAGATCGTATCCTCATGATATGATAGTGTGTCATGTTTATGTGAAAAGGACAGGAATAAATGAGAGTATCTGACTGATACCTGTTTTTAGCTAACCTTGATTAGATCAGATTAAAAATTCTACCTTTTTCGATAACGAGTTGTGTGTTTAACATTGACCAAATAAGTGTGTGCATTGCATAGATAATACTTTCTTGAAACTGTGGGCGGTGGGATGGAAATGGTTGTAAGATCGTTCGAAGAGGACTTGCAGAGATCACTGAAGGATAAATCGTTGTTGTTAAAGAGTTTGTTGATCTAAGTAAATTGGAAATCAAATTGCTGTTCTAAAAGTGTTCTTGATTCTTCAGTTTATTTAAAAGAAGCGGTATTCAACTAGATCTATAACTAAAAGCACTATGCCATTCGCGACACAGTCCTTTGGCTTCACGTCATTATTGTGTAAAAATTCTTGAAATACTCTGCCGTCTCGTCATATGAATCTGCCCTGGCTTAGGCCATCTTTTGCAGGCAGTCTGCTTACCTTAGTATAATCAGCATGTGAGATCTTTTTTTTTTCCACCAGCGCACTATATTTGTGTTTCTCATTCTATGTAAAGATCTCTGTAAATACTGTAATGCGTTTTCCAGCTTGTCAACAGACCCTGTTGTGATGGTTGAATTGCCTTTTGGAATCTCGTAAAATCCTCTTTGAATCTTTATTCGTCATTTATTTTTTCTCTCTTTGCCTCCGGCTCCTGTACTTGACCATCTTACATTCTTCAACAAACGAATTCAGGGAAAGTTTCTGCTTTGCTTTGTCGGATACCTATGAGATCGAGTGAAACCTCTATCGTGAACAATGTTTATTTTGGCTTCTATAGATTCCATTGTTGAAGGGCTTTTCTCATATACTACAAATGCCTACAAGTACAAGAGCTTTGGGATAGCATACTTATGCACGTATATGTTTTTCCCCTTAGATTATGAATAAAAATTAAAAAAAAAAACAGTCGGCCAATGTATTAGACCTAGCCTAGAGTCATAGAGACTCGATTAGATATTATCATTTTTAGCATCTTTCATGTTCTGTGGAGCATGGAAAAAACCATACAAGGGTTTTTGTTTGGGTTTTTTTTTTTTGGTTTTTTTTTGGGGGNNNGGGGGGGGGGGGGGGTTAAATTTTTTTTTCTAAATTTTGTGGGTTATTTTTTACAATGTGTCAAAACTTACGTCCAAAAAAAAACAAAACACAAGGGAACAAATGCAGTGGATAGCTCTATCGCAGATAAACCTCAATGCAGATTTTTAGGCTCTTCATAAATAAGGGATCTTCCCCCAAAGAACTTCCGTTGTAATGCAATTCTAGTATTTCTACGACACGGAGGTCCACATGTAGATTTTGACTACATGTTGCGAACTCTCTAAAAACACCCTTATTTGATAGCCTTTGTCTGATTTGGCACAAGCGTTGAGAATTGTATGTATCTAAAGGATATTATTCTTTTGAATGCTCTCTATTAAAAAAAAAAACAACCTTTAAACTCATAAGCTTTTTTCAACTAGGGATACACAACAAAAGTGTCCACGAATGAGGTCAACTGTATATCAAGTCCATACATTGTCGTACTATTTACATACCAGATGATAAACCAAAGTTATGAAGCTTTTTATTGATTTAAAAAAAAAAAGAAAAAAAAAAAACAACTTCCCGCGACCCACATTTATGACGATAAGCCTGAGGTTCAAGCAATCAAAGATGGAGAAAGATAATGAAGATAGAAATGCCTTTTGGCCTACTACCTGGTCGTTTCGTTGATAGTACGAAAGGCAGACGGTTGTGAAGTCAAAATTTACGAAATAATCAACCACTAGTGCAAAACAATGTTTCACCCTTTTCAATATAACTAAAAATTATAAAATCCAACCAATAATAGCCCTAAAATACATTTTATTTTCTTTTGCTTTGTTCCATTTAATGGGGATATTTTGATGATTGTGTAATGACAATATCTCTCTATTGTTTAAGTTCAGTATTGAGTCAATATCAATTTTATTACAATATGATATTACATTATCAGGAGGTAGATGGGTAATGAGTGACTTAAGTAAAATTCATATTAAAAAAAAAACAAACTTCACACTGGCTTTTCATCTTTTTTCGCCTTCAGTTCAGATTATTTATGCATCATTCCAGATTTTCTACATTATCATAAATATGTTATGAAAGCTATCAGATACAAGAATTCATCAAATTAATGCAGTTGCAATACAGTTAGGACCAATAGTTTAATTTATTCTCATTGGGGTTTTTTTTGTGTGTGTGTTTTTTTTATTATTGATTTTTCATATGACAACAAGTTTTAGGCAAAAATTTTCACAAAGTTTACCAAAATATGCATCTTGTCCATGTACAGGCTTATTTAAATTTGTTTTTTTTAAAGGCTTTACAACGGAAACA
>BLXT01000501.1:167526-182497 GCA_019648995.1 Plakobranchus ocellatus | reverse complement strand
GGGGTTCCACAATTCCTCCCCTGCAAAGGTCATGTACCTGTGGATGGACCCTTTAAAACCAAAATTACCTTCAAATGGTATTCAACTTTGTTGATTATGTATTGTTTTAATGCCAGGAGAAGCCACATTTTCACTCTCAAATGCAAAATTCATCAGATTCTGCGGGTTAAGCCTCTTGATCCCCCCTCCCCCCCTCCCAAATGAAGACGTTAACCCTCTACTCCCATTGGGGAGGACCTCTGAACCCGCCATGGAAACCTCCCTTCTGAGTTCTTGATCTGGTCGTAATGCTATTTTGCTATACTTGAAAAAAAATTGCGTGTGTTAGTAATGCTCCTCTCTGCTCTCGACTAGTCTCAATGGGAAACGTGTAGACTTAGAATGTTAAAATTAATTCGTAAAAATTTTTTATCTGGAAAAAAAAAGCCCAACTCTATCCCCATTGGCACCTATTTCTCAACCTCTAAGCTACTGCTTTGGAAAAATCAGCTGAAAGTGAAAATTTAAAGGGCTCAACATAGTCAAACTATTCTTACATATACCTCATATTGGAACTCCTAACTTAGAACAACAAAAGAGTGATTGTTTCCCAACTGTTTAACCTTTTCACAAAAAATAGCACAAAGGGCCTCCAAGACAGTGCTCTAGTAGAATCCTGGTCTCTGTCAGAACCATTCCATGGCAATGAAATTACTGACTTGCTTACAAGAAAGGGTAGCCAAATGACCCAGATATCTCATCTGACATTTATCAAAACTTCAATCAAAAAGAATTTGAAAAAATCCCATCCAAGTTTCCACAAACAAGATGCATATTACACATTACTTAAAAAAAAACCCAGATGATTACAAAATTAATGATCAGGAGCTCATCTCTGTATGGAGAGAAAGCATAGGCCACAGATTAAATTACTGTGTACATCTCTCGCAAATAAAATAAAAAATATAGCCCCACAACAAAGCTCTGGTAAAAAGAGGGACCTGGCACATATAGCAGCCCTTATCAAGGTGTGTTTCTTGACACTGACATGGGAGAACGCAAAGAAGAAGAGGTTTTAAATGCAAATGATAAAAATTGGGCTGTCAATAATTATATCGAATATGTGTCATTATTTTTCTAACAAAAACAATGGTTTGACCATTTAGCTACACTGAAAACTATACTTAAAAAAAAAAAGATAAAACAACTAGAGGCCAGATTCAGTTTAAAGAGGCTCAAAATCTGAAATCTAATCTAGACTGTAATTTAAATCAAGATCAAGATCTGGTACACAGGCCTTAAAAGAGAGTGAAGAAAAAGGGCAGGAAGGGAATGCAGCAGTCAAACCTAGTTTTTACAATATTAAATTTGGAAATGAAAGGGCTTTTGCCGAACAATAGCTAGTGAACCTGCACTCAGATAAGCATGGACCCTTGTGCTGCAAGTTTCACCTCCCCCCTTCCCCCTTTCCCCTTTCAATGCCCCATAAAGTCAGAAAAAATCTATTAAAAACCAGCCAAAAAGCTTTCTAAAAGACTTTCATGTTTAAATCATTTGAAAACATGTTTTTTTAAATTAATTTTTTTTTGTGTGTCCTCAGATATCAGCTGTCATGGGCACAAACACAGAAAACATTTTAGAGTTACAAAATGGTGCTTTTTTCACTCAAGTTTTGTCTGAACTGTGGGTGAACTTTGACATTATAATATTTTAAATGTTTATTTTAAAAGAATGACAAAATTTGACCATGCATATAAATGGCCTAAATAGATCTAAAACTATCAAAGCCAATATTGATGATAGGTTTTTTGCTCATTAAAGGCTATGGATCATCATTTTAGTAATTTCAATTGTAATACTAAGCCCGTGAATTTAAAAAAGAGCTACCTTTTTTTGGAGCATCTTAAGTGCTATCCAGTACTTTGTTTAAAGTAAACAGATTTTACAATGACCAGGTGTTGTGATCTGACATCCAGCTGCTATGTTTTTGTATTGTTGAGTTTTAAGTGGAAGCAGATAAATTTATATGTTTTTGACTTTGATATTTGAGCATGCAAAGGCATGACTAGTTTATTTGAAAGATTTATGCTTTTCATTTCTAAGATTAAGTTGCAAATTTTATCACTTTTCTTTTAAATGCCAAGGATTTATAAAGTACTTTTATAGCTCCTCATACAATTTGTTTTAATCTCCTCCTTGGTTTTATTTCTCAAGAGGTGAAGTTTTTAAAGTCAAACTTGAAAAAGACTGTCAACGAAAAGAAATACTATGTCATACGAAACTGTTTCTTGAAGGTAAGAGATCAACTGTGTTGAAATATTATGAACTAAGAGTTTTTAGGATATAATTATAAGCATTATGATTTTGTGCAAAGCTGTTACATCCCATTTTGAAATAGAAACAAAATTGCAAAAAAAGAAAAAAACGGTCTGTGAGCAAATCTTGATAAGTCTATTTAAAAGATAGAGCTTAAAAGTCTTTTCCTTCAAGTTTTGATTTTGAAAGTAGAATCATATATTTAATGTATAATTGATTGGGTACAATCATAGATTAAATCTTTGAAAATGTTTTTTGCATCCTAATCATGACCGTCTGTAACAAATTCAATTCCACTGATTTTTGGGCTTAAATTCAAATGACTTTCTACATAAAATTTCAGAATATATTTTTCTAGTGTGCTTTACTTCTATGGAGCTTGGAATCTTCAGTTGAAGGCAAATAATTTTCTAAATATATTTATGTTCGATTTGAACTTTATGCCATGCATAGTATTGTTCCAAGACATATCTATCCAGTGTATTTGCTAATATGTGCAGTTCATTTCATTTTCTTAACAAGAAATTGGCTCCCTGTTCTCAAATACTAACTGCTCCTTCCTTGCTTTTGTTTAAATCGATATTTTTGGATTCTTGTTTAAATATTATCATGAGTAACATCCAACTTTATCTGCTACAGATTATTACACTAACACGGAGGATATTCTCAATTTTGATGTGGTACTTTCGGATAAAATAGATGATGAGGAGATTGTAAAGCTTGAGTTAGCAAAGGTAATATGAACTAGTCTGCAGCATTTTATCGCCTTTTAAATCATGATAAATACCATAAAGAGCAAATGTTTTTAGAGCCATTGACCAACGTGAACTAGAATATAATACTATTATTATCCTGTGCACAAAACATTGAATTACAATACAATGCACAAAATTTGATATACAAGTTTTACTATAAAATTGTACCTTTATTCAAAAAAGATAGGTGAATGGTGCTTAAGTCTGTTGTCGCAGGCGGATTGTGCCATTGTGCGATGAATTAGTCCTAGCTCTAAAAACTCTGATAGAATTGTGTGATAAACCTGTGTTGATAGAGTTGAAACTTGGTACATGACTTACTATAATGTATTATTCTGTACATAAAACTTGTATGCAAGTTACAATTTATTATCCCTTCCTTAAAAGTTTTTTTAAGTTAGTAGCAAACAAGATATTCTTAGGAAAGTTTTATCATCCTCTAACTTTTCTTTATTTTTTGGTCTATTTCACGCACATTTTAACTTTTAGATAGCAGTTGCATTACTTTGTGTTGGAATCCTGGACAAGAGAGGCCAAGTTTTTATTGATGCGGCTTTAGAATTGCCAGTTGAAATTCAAGAAAATGTTCTGGCCATATTCAAAAGTGTACTGGCTCCAGACACGGGGGAAATGTCTCTAACTGAAGACCTAGAACGTGTCCTAAAGGGAATTCAAGGTGCATGGTTTGATTTTGTATCCACTGCATTTTTTATGGTATTTCAGAACATGATTGAAACATCAGAGCTTTTCACAATAAAAAAAAATGTTGCCATTTCTAAGATTATTGAAAAGTAAACTACAGTGCATTTCATTTTATTTGAGATCCCACAATTCGACATGTCCCTTAATTCAACGCTTTTAAAAAGTCCCAAATTATTCCCTTTTAATCCTTCCCCAAATTGATATGCTGCTGGGCTCATTTCTCTTAATTCCATAATTCCCTTCAAGTTTTCAGATCGCTCATTTGTCGGCATGTGTGTGTGTGCATTGCTGGTGGCAAGAAAGAGGACCTTTTATATTTAATAATGAATACAGTGCTAATTTCATTCATGTATTACTGAAATGAAGTCAAAATTATTGGAGTACTGAAATGAGATGAAAAATTCTGAAATTGATCGGGCCTTAACTTTTGTCACATAAAAAAAACCCAGAAATGTATTGAAGTTTATGAATAATGGTAAATTGTTCATTCCCACCTTCATAAGCTTTAATACTGACTTTTCTATCACTAACTTTCCTCTGCCTTATAATGAGAGAATCACAAATTGTCAAATGGATTTTTCCTTTTTCTTTGGTTGAAATTTTCAGAAAAGTGGCAAATTAACACATTACTTTTAAAGTACAATAATAACAAGAGCACAAAGAGTTTTCCTGATTGATGCAAGCATGTGTTTCTTATAAATAAATGTAAGTTTTGAAATAAATCATAGCCTTCTGCATTTTCAGAACCTGTTAGTGACAATTAGGACATTGATGTGTAGCTATTCGTTTAATTGATAACTTAAATCCCCTTGTAGATATAAATCAATATTAAGTATCCTATAGTAACTCTACAAGGATCTTATAAATTAATTCGAAATGAAGATTAAGTACAACTCTGATATTTTATTTTTTTACTTCATTTTTCATCTTCAGGTAGTCGAAGCCAAACTCCTGTGTTGAATCTTTTACAAGACTCAAAAACAGAGGAACTGTTGTCCTGTGAATCTCTTGCCCCCAATTCCAAAAACTGCACACCTAAGTCACAACCATCTAAGAAGAGCGCCAGCATTAACTCTCTTCTGAATGCCTCATTGGGAGACCTCTCTTCACCATTCAAAAATCTTGACATTACTGCCTCGCCTTCATCATCATCATCATTTGTGGAGTTTATTCAATCACCACAGTTGGTCCAAAAGGTAGTCAATTACTCTTAGCTGGTTTGTTTTTTTTTTAATCGTTTGAATGTGTTGTGAAACAGTAAAATAAGATATTTCATGAGAAAAGCGCCAATGTTAAATCATCAGATCAGTGCATGTTGATGTAAATTCTTTAGAGTTATGAAAAATTTAAATACAGTACTAGATTTTGTATATTTTTAGATATGATGGAGATTCAAGTTTGGGTGTATTGAGAACCACATTGCTCACGTTTTTTGAGTTATCAAAACTTGTATTAAAAGCTATTAAGAAAAGAGATACAACAAAATATCATGTTTAGAATTTCAGACTTAGCTCCTATTGAAAAATTGATATCAATAATTCTATGCTTTCAAGCTGCTTTCTGTATATGTATTTACCCATGTTGATAAAGTGTAAGTAGCAACAGCATGAAATTATTTTTTTAACTGTCTTTTCTTCTTGCCATTCTTTCTTTCCCTGCAAGCATTTTTTAAGAAAAATAATTTATTTTATTGGTGGGCTTTTTTTTTAAGTGTGTGTGTTTTTTTTTTGTTTTTCTTTTTCTTTATCATATTGGGAATGATGCCATTGAAGGTGATTGTTTCTTTATTTGAATTTCTATGTTAATAAAAAATTAAGCATTTCCACCCTGAAATATCTTTTTAAAATAGATTTCTGAAAAGAGGTATTACATTGAGGCCTAAAGTAATTTTTCATGACCTGTTTTATTATACAGAAACACAAAAACAATAAAACAATCTAAAAAATAAAAGGTGAAAGGACAGTAACTCTAATCACATTCACTGTAATGAATGATTGTCTTCCATATTTACCTATTTTGTTAGCAAGTTTCAGATAAGAACAATCAAAGAAGTCCTGAAAATTTGTGTAATATTTGCAACTGCCTTACAAGAATATATACTATTTCAGCTTTACTGTAACAGCTTGGTCTACATTTCATTTTTATGAAATTCACTGTTGTTTCCTCCATGAATTCAGGCTGTGTTAAAACAGAAAGATTTAGAGCTAAGACGGCTCAAGCAGCAACTCAACACAGAGATTATCATGAAAGAGGAATACAGGCTGAATGCTGAGGAGCTCCAGGCAACAAACAAGCAAAAAGGTAAGCTCTCAAACAATGAATAAGTTTTTAGTTGGGTGTTTAGATAGAGACAACTCTATAAAGAGGAAAAGAATACAAACAAGTTGTGACATGAATAATTAAACACCAACTTTGCAACAATAGAGGTTCAGTGAAAGAAAAATGGACAAATTGGTCTTGCAGCCTTGACTGAAGTCAAGAAAATTAATCAGTTCAAAAGTAATGATCTTAATCACTTTCCACTGAATATGTAATAAAAGATGCAAAGAGATTTTTAAAATGAGAGTGAAAAGTCTCAAAAGATCGTGAATTAATTTTTAATTTTAAAATTTCAAAGAATGTAAATGACTTCAACGAAATCCTATTTTATCAGTTTTTTTGCTCTATCATAGTCTATGTAACAAAAAGTTCTTGTGGGAAAAAGCGAGCATCTATTAGTAATTTATATAAAATAGAATACTTAAGTCAATGGTTGAAATTTGCCAAAACAAGCGTAATTGCTAATTTAATCACCACTACTGTGTCAATTTTGCCATCATGCAACAAATTGCAAAAGTTAATTCATGAAGTTAGAGGAGATACCTGTTGTAGTGGGGGGAAGAAAGTTTGAATAAGCAGTAAAAAGTGTCGTGAGACAAAGAAAGCAATAAAACAATAAATAATCATAGAGATAAATGTGTACAGAAGATCTTGAATGCTTTGACTATTTAAGTATGGGATCTTTATTATGTCCTAAATTAACTGACAAGAAAAATTGAGTCTAGCAAAGTTTCAGATGTATTGTTATTAGTTGTATTAATTATTAAAATAGCTCATCTTTTAATAAGAGCACCATAGGAAAAGGCAACTGAGCTTATATTTTATGATGTTTTACGGAGAACTCAATACCAACTTTGCGTCATCATTAAAAATGAAAAATTTGGTAGTAGAGATAAATATTAAATGTACTTTGTAAAAGTCCTCTGGATGACTTCAGTTATTTAAAACAAAATCTACAACAAGAGATGAATTTTGAACAGACACTTTCTATAAAACTCTTTGTTTGATTCTAAGTTTCCAGTTCAAAGGATTCATTGAAATGTGTCTCAATATTTGAAGGGATTAGTTCTTGTTCAGTAGGTGTGAATGTTTATTGTTCAGTTCATAAAGTACATCATTTATTATCATCAATGCCTTTTTGTTCTTTCTTTGTAAAAAAAAAAAGATGTTGAGCTTGAGAAACTGCACCAAAGAATTACAGATCTCCTGGCAGAGAAACAGTCAGAGCCTTCTGTCGGTGAAATAACCATTAAACTACAAGAGGCTGAGGGAGAGGCAAAAATGTTAGTTCATTTTTTATATCTTAGCAAATATTTTTTTTTTTTTGGGAAACTTTTTTCATTTTGATGTGATCTTTAACAAAAGTTGGTTATTAATTTATGACTTTTTTCTTCATTTTGTACTGCGTTCATAAAATATCTTCAAGAA
Source organism: Plakobranchus ocellatus (assembly GCA_019648995.1). Taxonomy (NCBI): domain Eukaryota; kingdom Metazoa; phylum Mollusca; class Gastropoda; family Plakobranchidae; genus Plakobranchus; species Plakobranchus ocellatus. Next base: position 174,998 of record BLXT01000501.1, on the reverse strand, counting down.
TATAATTCCAAGATTACTTATATATTGTGAAAAGAAATGCTTATTCTTGCAAGACGAAAAAAAAAGGGCAAAAAGTTATAACTTTGTGTGGGCGCACAGGAAAACCCATTGGATGTTGCAAAGGCTTGTTTTGAACTAGAGCCATTTTATTTAAAGTCATTTACCTCATTCATGGCCGAAATTGAGATTTTAGTTTCAACAAAATCTCCATTTATTCCTCTTCAAATTACACCAAGTTTAATTAATTTCTGCATCCTATAACCCATTTAATCATACATTTTTTGTAAGGCACTTCGATCAGATTTGTGGCAACAGAAGCCAAAAAAAGCAGCGTAATTTCCAAAACTTAATGCCCGATTTGTATCGCCATTGCTAGGTTTACATATTAGCAAACATGCAAGTATTATACACCAAATTTAACGGCGGTTTCTTGCCTGTTAGATTCTAACCAGTATGCATGGATACAATTAACCTGGTTGAGTGCGCAGTCGTTATATTGAGATAACCTTATTCTTACGCTGATTCAAAAACGCCGAAATCTGATGATCATGTAAGCAAACAATTTACCTTTCTTGTCCAGTAAAAGCTCTTCAAACATTAAAATTTATGTATATAATCAGGGATGCGAGTTTCCCGATTTAAAGAGGATTTCCAATTTTTTGCCTTATTTTTATTAAATTAAAAGTCAATTATTCTTTAACTACAGCTTTGAGAAAACTCTTTATTACAATACAAATTTCCTGCTTTTATGTCAGAGGCCACTGGCATCCCTATATAATTGAATGTTTACCTTTGAAAAATTATTTTTTAGGTCCTTCACCTTTGGATCAAAACTTGACCAACCCACAATATTATGGCCTCAATGAACGACTCGAACATTGCAAAGTTTTTAAACCTAACCCAGCCAATTCATAGGCCTATAATGATATCATCAGAGATTTTTTTTCTTTTTTTTTTTTTTATGAAAAACATGACGTAGATGATGAACAAAGCAAAAATAATGAAGAAAACACTTTGTGTCGATAATTTAATGCAAATCCATGCACAGCAACTGGCCTGTATCCCTTTTGCTTTCTTTCTGTCTCTGCTTCTCTCCCTCCTTTTCTCACCGGCCTAGATCTAGATCTTGTTTGCCTCTGTTTTAGTTGTTATTGGTGTTTTGAAGCTAGATCTAGCTTAAAACCACAGCCTTCTAGTGGTTAAATTTGTAGATCTTATTTAGATCTATATCTAGAGTTCAAAGCTCCTGTCATAGATTCATTTTAGAAATGTCGTGGTTGAGGTGTAACACTAGGTGGTGAGCAATAACATAAGATGGGCCCAAAATGTTAAATTCATGAATTAATTGTTAATTGTCTCCAAAAAATATTTCTTGAAATTCTCATTTGTGGGTTTGAATAATTTGTGGTGTATGTGTGCCATGTGTTTGTAACACCAATTTGACCATCAATTCAGTCAGCTGAAAACTACTTAAAATTTTAGTAGCCATTTTCTCAAAACTATGTTTTCTCATTTGAGCGACTTTAAAACACAATAATCTTTTAGTTGAATAAGATAGAGACTTTAAATAAAGAGCAAAATACTCAGGAATGTTTGGAGAATCAAAAAATCTGTCTCTCTCAATTTCTTTATCTCGACCCATGTGAAGGGTTTTCCTGTGCAGCCACACATTTTCCAGTGTCTCTTTGTGATTCAACATTAAATCCAAATCTTTGATTATTTTTTGTTTTCTCTCACTTTACATCTTTTAAAGAACAGAGCATATCTTCAGAATGTATTCTTATCTTTTGAAAAAAAAAATTTTTTTCAGGCTGAGAGAGAGAATCGCTACATTATTGTATTCTAAAGATCAGTGTGAGACGCTGGAGGAAGAAAATAAAACGCTGAATGAGGAAGTGAGAAAAACACAGCAAGAGGTATGGTTTTCTTTGTTTGACTCAGTAGCTGAATTTAGTGACTGTTTGGACACTTTTTCTTCAAACATTTATTTACACAAAGGCTTTAAAAATATCATTGTGGAACAAGACCTTGTATGTATTTTTGTACAACAATTATGCTCAATTTGGAAGGAATTGAACTTTTGATTTAAATAGTACCTGGCACTACAACGAGTTTTCCTGTCAGACTGTCCAAGTTTATTTAGATATGTAGTTTTATTGCATTCTCCAACGTCCATACTTGTTTTTAATCGTTGGTTTTTAAACCTCTCAAACTACTTGTGCCTTTTCCCAGTGTCACAGTTTATCCTGTTTTTTGATCCATATAATGAACTATTGAACATCTCACATTATTGAGCCACTTTCCCAGTCTCATATATACGTTGGGTCTCCATAGTCCGTTTTGCTTCTCATTCACTAAATGAACTACTAAATCCTAAACACTATTAACACCATTCTCTCAGACTAAGAGCTTTTTTTTTTCAGTCCTCTATAGTCCATTCCATTTTTCATTTATGAAATGAATGTGTTATCAGTAAATCTATCTTTAGCCGTGATAAGACTTCTGCCCCAGTCTCATATTCTTAATTGTTTACCCCTGTAGTCCCTGCTGTTTTTTCTTTATCAAATGAGCTATCAAACCTTTCAGATAATTCATTTTCAACTCTCTCAGTCTGCTACTTTTTATTTGTATTTTGTCTCTCTGTACGGTTCAGGTGTCGGCCTTACAGACGGAGCACAGGGTTCTGAAGGAACAGCTGGCCACGATGGAACACTTAGAGAGTCAGGTGAATACCTTGTCTTACGAAGTGAGAGAGCTCACTTTCACCAATGAAAGGCTGGAGCATGACAAGGCCTTGCTGCAAATTGATCTTGAAGTTTGCAGAGAGAGCCTAACAAGCCACATGCAAATAGAGGCTGATCTGAGGCACAAACTGGAAGGTAAGGCATTTACAAATCTCTTGAGACCAGTCGAATTAAGTTAGAGAACTTCCAGATAAGCCTGAGCAACAGCCATTTCATTTTGCCCTCCTTATTGTAAGCACTTTTGAAAAGGGGATCGTAAAAGTTGCAAGTTTCAGCAAAACTAAATAGTAAATGAAGAAAAGCTATTAGTCTAATTGAATAAAAAACAAATTTCATTTCACATCTTATTGATATTGATATATCAGTGAAGGTGCAGTCCTGAATAATTGTTGGTGTGATAGGCCAAAGAAGCATGATGAAACATGCCATGTGAACAAATCCACCAAATCTTATGTTTTATCATCAATAGGTTCTTATAATAATACCAAGCAGTGAACATGCCATATGAACAAATCCAGGAAATTGTATGTCTGATTATTTGAAGGTTCATACTCTAGTGCCATGTAAAAAATGTAAAATATTATGTTTTAATATCAGTAGGTTCATATTGTAGTGCCAATAGTCAACATACCATATGGACAAATCCTCTAAACCTTATGTTTGATTATGAGTAGGTGCTCATTGTAGTTTTTTTTTCCTTATTTATAACTTATCCTGATAAGTTCATTGATCTGATACGTTTGAATGTAAATACTCTCAATATAGTTTTTTTTTCGTCATAGATTATCGTGAAGTTTATCAGTTTATTAAGATATGTTTGAATACACATTTGGAATTTCACCATGGCATAAGATGTTCTGTACAAAAATTGGCCCTAGAAAAATAGATTTTATATTTCCTGGATATTATCAACCACTGATGTAAATAAAAAGTTCATTTTTGGGTGTCACTAAACACATGTTCTCATCACAGTTTCTTCTGTCATAACTGCTCTTGATGGTTTTAATCAATGAAGCGATATGTTCAGCTTCAGTAGGTTCCAGGTACATTAACTTTCTTTATCCAAAACAATCTATTCTCAATAACTGTACCTGATGAGTTCAATCTGTTCTAATCTGTTCAGTTTTTAAGTGGTTCGTGATACATGTATTTTTTTTTTTATTCAACCCAGTTCTTCATAACTGCACCTGATGGGTTTAATCAGTAATCTAATAATTCACATATTGCATGGTTTATTGACCACAGTCTCTGTTCCAAGACAATGCTGTATAAGAGGATGTTACATTTCCTTTGCACTTTAGCCTCAGATGTTTTTGAATTATAACTGAAATGACATCTGCAGTCAGTGAGACCATCTCGGTTGAAAAACAAACAAACATTTGGTTTGCTGTTTCAGTGCATAATTAAATAATGGGAAAGGCCAGGAACATAAAAAATTTGCTCGAATTACCAGTGATTCCAAATTATATGGACAGGAAGTAAAATTGAAAATTAGATGGCTCCATGAATTTTGATTTGGAAATATACAAATCACATAGGCCAAGTGTTGCCTATTTTTTTTTTAATCACTTTTTAGATTTGTGTAGAATATTGACTAAGATGAGCTGCTGAATTTAACTTTTTTTTTTATAAAACTATTGTCATCCGCAGGAAGAAGAGATATCAGCTTTAGTGAAGCGTCATAACTATCACTTTTTTATGCCCAAGTTGTTGTAACATATGGTAAAGTCTTACAAGCAAAATTCTATGGTTGCTGCACTCCAGCAAGAATTAAACTTAGTTTACCATCGTCGATATTTTTACAAAAAAGTGTCATTGTCTGCTAATACTAAATATTTTTGTTATTGTAGAGAAAACAGCATCTGAAGGAGAACCAATGAGTGTGGTGCTAGACATCCAGGTGAAGGAACTGAAGAAACATGTAGATAAGCTGCATCAGGAGAGAGATGAGCTACTGCAACAGGTGGGATCTCATGATTATGCAACTAACATTGTAAAATATCTTATGCCTTTGTTTGCTCACGCATCATCAAAATAAACACTTCTTTTATTTTTTTTTCCTATCCTATTTATACACAGAATTTGATAAATCCATTGGAAATATAATATATAATTTAAGCACCTACACTCTTAATTTTTGAAGATCATTTAAAAGAAATTCAGAATTAAAAAAGGAGTGAAGGCGTTTAACGCAATTCAACGCTGAGCTTTTTGACTCATAGTTTTTGTAAATTCTCCTTTCGTTGACCAAAAACATTCCTTTTTTTTTATCCCTTGTGAAACAGATTGTCTGTCTTTTTTAAGTTTATAAACTACATTCTTAAACCTCTCTTTTCTTTGAACAAAGTTTTCAGCCTACACTTTTGATTCAATTACTCACTATTTATTCCATGCTATCAGGTTCACACTAGCCTAGTGTTTAAATATTACCATTTTTCATCTACACTAAATGTTGTTTTCCTTATAAAATCTCCATCAAATAGGCAGATACTTCGGACCTATGACAATTTTTCACCTCCTACTATTGGGTTATTAATGCTTTTTTTTTTTCATTTGTGATATTGATTATCAATAGGTTTGGAACCATGAAGGTACTCCATCAATGCAATATCTACTTGCTTTCTATCAAGGTACAGCAAGCAGGCACATCAACAAGCACTGTGCAAGATCATAGTGATCATATTGTCCTTGCCAAAGACTTGATAGAAACAAATATTTCTCAGGTATCTGCCAGTAAAATCAATGAAAATTGTCTCTCAATCAAAAGTGCTGACAGAAAGTGCCCCAATGATGCCAAACTTTTAAATAAGGAGCTAGGTTTAAAGTTTGATAAGTCAGATACAGCTTGTATGGATCCTTCTCCCTTGAATAAGTGTTCCAGTGTTGACACACTGAAACTGATGGACTCCCAACCCTCACCAGAACCAAATGCATTGCCTGAGCAATCATTACCAGAAAGTTTGAGTAAGAAGGAGGCAGAGTTTGAACTTTTCTGCTGCTCAGTGTTGCGAACAGCTGAAATGTGTGTTGGGTATTCTCACTGCCAAGCTGCTGCTGATAATGGCTGTCAGTTTTACCATGTGCCTCATGACTTGCTGTACAAGCTGTGGCTTTTGATCAGGGAGAAGGAATTGAGTGTCAGGGAGTTGAATATGAGAATCGGCTGCCTTTGCCTCCAACTCAAACAGAGAAGAATTGAAAATCGAAGATTCTATTCTGACCTTATGGCCGCAAATAGGTTCTTCAAAAAGCATGGATACTCTTTGGACACGATAGTCAAGTGTAAAAGGAAAATAACATCCCTGCTGAACTCTGTCAAGAACCACGGTGCAAAAATATTGAGGCTACAGAAGCTATTGAAGGAAAAGTCTCGCGAAATCTCCTCATTCAAGAATGTTTTGTACAACAAGAATGGTATCACAACTTTGAATGATCATGTAGAGCAAGCAGTGGAAGCTGTATCCTCCGAAAAGCACATGGATGTACAGGAAACCAATAGTTCGTTTTTACGTTGCACAGGCAAAAAATCTGATGAAGAAGCTGCAGCTGTTAACAAATCTAAGGAACCTGTAAACCCTGAAAATGATGCCAATACCTTGAATGGTCATACAGAGCAAGCAGTGGAAGCTTTACTTTCTGAGAAGCAGATGGATATACAGGAAACCAATAACTCACTTTTGTGTGCCGCAGGCAAAAAATCTGATGAAGTTTCAAGTCTTAATGAAACTAAAAATCCTGTTGAGAAGCAGATGGACATACAATGTGTCACAGGCAAAAAACCTAATGCAGAAACTACGACTCTTAACACATCTAAAGAAACTAAAAGTGAATATAATATAAGTGCATGTAATAGCAAAATCTCAGAGATGGCAGGACTAGAGATAGCAAATTCTGATTATAAACATGACGCAGGTCATAACTTACTTTATGAGTCAGAATATGTCAGTCAGAAGAAGGTGATGGACTATGAGTATGATGTTGAGGTTCGCATTCAGTCTCCTCACACAATTGACACATTGTGTTTGCCAGAGCATGGAGGAGAGGGAAGAATTCAAGTTTTGGATGATGGTAAAACTTTAGAGCTGTGTAACCAAGCTAGATCAGGCAGTCTTAGATTGCTTAAATCGGAAAAGAAATCGGAGGAGATATACTCAGAAATGGTCACCACTAGTCAAGATCCTTCACATCATTTGCAAAGTGATGCTTCATGTGTTGAAAAATATAAAAGTATACGGGCAGCAGAGAACTTTAAGATAGTATCCAATATGAAACCATTTGGCCAATCTGGATTAAAAAATTTCACTCTTATTTCTGGATTGAAAGCCTCCAACCAAAAGATAGCAAAAGGTCCTTTGCATGAAGAATGCCCAGATTCACAAAACAAGAACAGACTGAGTGCCTCTCCATGTGTGATAGAATGCGATAAAATTGAGAGAAAAAAGAACATAGTTTTGGAAGAGATTGCTCAGCATAAATCTTCATCTGGAATGTTAGTATTACAAAATAATGAGGAAGCAGAAGAGCCTATGGTCTGTGCTCAGGTAGTATGCTTCCAAGTTCAGCACTAGTCCTGACATATTTATCTTGTCTATAACCAATATTTTTCACTATTCATTTTTGTTGTTGTTGTTGTTTTCTTTTGTTTTTGTTTTTTTTCCCTCAATGATTTTTTGCTGCTCTAATCCAAATATACTTGTACTATTTTCTTAATTTAACAAGTGTTTTTTT
>BLXT01000501.1:72568-86853 GCA_019648995.1 Plakobranchus ocellatus | reverse complement strand
AGATCCACAGTCGAAATATGGAGAGGTCGCACTCGTAAGCAAAAAATTGCGGCGAATTATCATGTAAAAACTAAGTAGGCCTAGCGCTTTTTACAGTCTAGATTAAATCTTGATAATCTAGATCTAGGCACTGGTGGAGCACCACGGTCCCTACCTTGTCCACCTGAAGTAGTCGGCCATTTCAATTATTCGACGTCTGTGGTTGGGCAACAAGTGCCACCAGTGTCTAGATCTAAAATACTGCCTTCATTTTGTCAGTAGGCCTAGCTGATGGTGTGGGAATAAAAAATTTCAAATTTCCGTAGAAACAGAGCCAGCCGTTTTAAGGAACAGCATATCATATAAAAAAGACATATATCGAAATAATAATAGTTTGCCTAACTATAGGCGTCAAATAATCGAAATAGCCCTCTACTTTAGGTGGACAACTGATAGGGACCGCAGTCCTCCACCAGTGCCTAGATCTAGATCTGTTTGGCTTACGACCTCTGCATTTTTTCTGTAGGTGATGAAGTCAGATTAAGATGTAGAAAACTTTGGTCATATTTCCAATTTTATATTTTGAAAGTAAAAAAAAATGAAAGGCAGCAAATGAGCAGAATTTGTGGTTGAGTGAGGCAGGTTACTAAACAAAGGGGACCCGTGCCTCTATTTCTAGATCTAGATCGAACTTCATCAGCTGAGTATGAGTATGCCTGTGTTGTTGTTTTTATCCTGCCTTGACAAGTTCCTGACAAAGTGAAGAGGCCGTAGATCAAGTTACAATGTAAATTGTAGAAGCACAGGTGCCCTAACTAAAGAAAGTAGTGCCTCAGCAAGTGAGCAGAGGCTGTGATTGAGTTAGGCAGGGGCGATATGCAACTGTTTATGACGATTTGAGGTCAAGTCGTAAAGTAACTAGCTAAGTTGCACGTGGTAAGTCGTATTATCCATGTGCCTCGGAATTACCGGGAATAGCTAGGTTTTCATCCTAACTTTCACAAGTAAAAAGTACTCGATCTTCTAGCCTTGAGCATGCGCATTAGCTTAGAGCGTCCTACTGTAGCACAGCAACAACATGGCGGGTGGCTAGGGTGATATCGGTTCGAACCGCGGGTGCTTTAAAAAAAAAATAAAAACACATAGGAAAAAAAATAAAACACAATTTATTAGTTGATCAAGATTCTTGGTTTTTTTTGTGTTTATTGTTTAGTGCGAGCTCCTATGCAATGTTTTAGCAGTCTTGTTCTGTGAAGAAAAATTGCACAAACTTAGTGTTGTCGGCTGTCGCACCTGTAGAAAACAATTCATTAGGCCTATTTGATTAAAAAAAAAACAACTGTTGAGACATAGAGTCAACTATGTAGATATCTAGATTTTTTTAATTCATCAGGAAAGTGAGACACTTACCATCATAATAAATTTTGCGGTTGGTTAAGCCTAGACCAAAAAGATGATATATATAATCTAGGCCTAGTCTCAGATCTAGACTAGAAATCTAGTCTACTAGAGATCTAGATCTAGAACTTATAGAAAATACAGAGTTGAAAAAAGATCGAATATATTTTTTCCCTTGAATTGTTGCCCTGCTATTGTTTTCTGTTTTCTTCCCCTGTTTATGCTTACAAGAGATCTCGGACTTCACTCGGGCTTAGATTACTTCCTACACACATCGTTTCTCGCGGGGCTTCAAAACATGCCCTTCGTTTTTTGTTTTTTGTTAAGCGTCTTTGGATGGTTTCATTTACCAAAAAAAAAAACCACACAAAAACCTGTCACATTATCATTTTGAATAACGAAACCAACAAGTTGATTCTTTGGCTTTATTTAGTTCTAGAGGATGAAAATCGAGACTCTACAAGTCAGCAGAAGCCTAGGCTCACAGCCTGTTGACCTCAGATGATATAACGCAAATCATCTTTTCAATAATGTGAAGATAAAAAATAAAAAAAAATATTGCATTATGTACTAAAAGGAAATTTTTAACAATGAATTTGTCTGCGTGGGTATTGATTGACTTTTCTTCCTTTTTTTTTTTTTTTTGTGAGACGAACTCCTTCGATCTTTTAAATCCCCAACTACCATTCTAGGCCTAGAGAAAAATCACTGTTCGCGGCCTCGCGGCTGCGCAACTCGCACACACAAGGCGAGAGCTGTGGCTGTTAACCCGACCGAGACATAATTAATTCACCCCCCTTTCTGACTTAGAGCCGTGCAAGTCAGAAATTTTCAACTTACTGAGTCAACTTACCAAGTCGAAAAACAGGGTGCATTTTGATCACTTGAATGCGACTTACCAAGTTTAAACTTGATATGTCAAAAACTTGGTAAGTTTCAATCGTAACTGCCCAGTTGCATAAGGTCCCAGGTTGCTAAATGGGCCTAGATTCTATTACATAGTTTTAAACAAATTCTGGATTTACCTTTATCAACTATCAACAAAGTGAGGAGGTCGCAGATGAAAAATTGTGGTGATGTCTATTATAATCATACTACATGAAAGCAGCACTATAAACATTGTGACTTGGCCTTGGACCTCTTACTTATTTTGTTGGAGGCTGATGACGGTAGATCTACATTTAAAATTTTTTTCAGAAGTTGTTGGATTGTAATAACTGTCTTTAATATGAAAATGGACAAAAAAATTCCCTTATGGTTTAGAACTTGTCTGTCTCAACAGGCATGGTCTAGTGTGAATAAGGGTACAGAATATATATGCTGGACAGCTGGTGTAAAGCCTTCTCTTGTGTGGCTTTTTACCTTACCAATCCAGACACATTGTTATCTTAATTATGGCTTAAAACAAAAATGTAAATTCTTGACATTGCTGTGTTTGATAGTTTTAAGTTACAGCAAATAAATTATATATTTGAATTTTTGCTTGGTCATTGAAGATTTTTCTTTATATTGATGATATTGATAATGACTTTAAAAGCAACTTATTGATTTTGTATATGTGTATAAGAGAGAGTGGATGCATGTGAAACAAAATTGCTTACAACCCAGTTACAGATTTATGAGGTATAGGCCTGTCAAAAACAAAATGTACTTAGCAGTCAATATATTGTGTTCTCTTGCAAAAAAAATAATAAAAACTTCAAGTATGTTTTAGCGTAGGCCTACACTAAAGGCAGCAGTTCACTTGTTCAACAATACTTTTTTGAAATACTCACTTCTTTAGTGCGGGTGCACACCAAGTCGGCAACTTGTCGAAGTGTCGGAGCTATCCTTTGTGTTTTACAGCCTGGTCTTACGTCAGTGGCTTTGTTGGATAAGGGAAAGGGGGGTGCCATTACGTGACCACGCATAATTCTACTGACCGTTGCCGTGCGAAACACGAGGCCAGTGTTGTAACGCAAATTATCAGGCTAACTTGTCGGTGGACAGCACACAGTAACTGCGACATCAGTCTGTCAAGTTAGCCATGACATCTCTCGTCGCTTCCAGTGTGGGCCTACGCTTAATCTTGCTTAGCCATTCCCAATCAGTGTTTGGTTTTGTTGATCTCTCTGTGCATTAAGGTAAACTTCAATTTATGAATCACTCATAAATTGTGTAAATCATAAGTGGAAGACAATCACTCTCTTTTAAAATAGAACCAAGATCATCTTATGAAGTCTTTAATAGTGGAATTCTTACCAGCGGTTTAAACTTTGTATTAAACTAAAACATGGGTGGCATGTAATATCACCTGCAAAATGATGGATTTGTCATGATTCTAGTCCAATTTCAGCCTAAGTCTTTCTGAGGGCTGCACATATATGTAATGGACTTTGGTAACAGTGGAAGCAAAACGTGTCTAATAATGTTTATGTCATCAGATGGCCAGTATTTTGTGTATTATGCACTCTTATGACTTGAAAGACTGAAACACTCATCCATGTATCACACAATTTGATCAATGTAACATGGATCTGTTTCTCTTTAGCTTCCTGCACATATCAATTTTGAAAATGTACTTATGTGGTAATGATTTTTTTTAGTTTTAGGTTCAGTCCATTTTACTTTAGATTCACACTAAAGACCCTGAATCTAATCGCTATAAATTGTTAGGATTAATTCAATTCGAATTTTTTTTTTACATCTGAATCTGTCTACATTCAATAAATTACTTGACCACATGTTATTACCTTTCAGACTACACAGCCTGAAGCGCCTACAGCTGAGCAAAGTGTCCTACATGAATCTGAGTGACCAGCACAAGTCACGCACTCTGGGTTACATGGACAATCTGGAGACAATTCAGACATGTATCGTACACAACTATGAGGTGATCAAGCTTATCCTACAGGACTGCCAGTACATGTTCCTCAACAAGGACGAGTGCATCTCTGATGCTGTGAGTGACTCTCCTGAGTATTTGTTCTTTTTTATTTTCTAATATCAGATTTGCTTTTTTCAATCCCTTTTAAGCTCATTTATTCAATCAATCATGAAAAAAAAAAGGTATTTCAGGTTTTATTCTCTTTTTAAAGGGTGTAGGCCTATACATTTGAAAAAAAAATCATATTGTATTTTTTAATGTCATTCCTAAGAAGAATAACAAGGTGTATGATGATGAAATCTGCAAGAACAATTTTAATAATTTTTACAGACTGTAAACAGGGATGCCAGTTTTCCAATTTAAACAGGATTTCCGACTTTTGCCTCATTTTTATTACTCAAAAGTCAATTATACTTACCTACAGCTTTGAAAAAACTCTTTATTACTTTACAAGTTTCCTGCTTTTTTGTCCGAGGCCTCTGGCATCCCTGTGTAAAATATAATCCTTAAAAAATTGTGCCTTATAAACAACTACAAAAATAATTCTTTGTTACTTAGTATTGCTAAAGTGGTGGACATTTTTCTTCTTGTTTTTGTTTATTACTTTTGCTCCTGAGAACAGTAATATCCATCATATTCCCTACAGGACTTTGAGAGGGTAAAAAAAGCTGATTGTGCTCCACCGACATCTGAGGAAATGGACAAAGTGAAGACCACACTGAGACAGATAGTACGTGACTGGAGTGAAGATGGGCGAGCAGAGAGGGAAGCGTGTTACCAGCCAGTCATGCATGCTGTACTCACAAGACTTGGGTAAGTATCTATTCTACTGCTGGCACATCTTTGATACAATTTTTTTTTTGGCATTCTTTTTTTATTGGATTCTTTTGAATGATTTACTCTTGAATTTTAGACAAAAATAGTCTTGAGACCCAATGAATCAGACCTCACATATAGTAATTTGGAGGGGAAAATAATTTTAAATTTGTTTTTAACTGTACACTGACTTTTTCAAAATGCACAACCCAATCAATTGACACTACTGTATCTCCATCCAATTTTCAGAAAGTATTAACAACTTAAATGAGGCCCAGATTACTGAAATTTTCCCTTTGGATAATAATTGATTTGAACTTCAGCTTTGTTAAACAAAATACCCCAGTAAGCCATGTTCTGTAAAAGTTGGTGTATATTACTGAATTGTTTAGTCCTCTTGAACTGAGTTTCCCCTCCATGAACTCATGGGTATCAAAATTTGCGGGCAGGAGAAAAGGAAAGGTGTGGCATTAGGCTGGGCCTAGACCTAACTCTGCAATGTACGGGAAAGACCATGGCAGGCACCCCCTCTAGTTACCATTCATGTCCTTGTGTGTGTGTGCCCATAGCTGGCGGCGAGGGAGAGGATTTTGTTAGCCTCCTTTTTATTTTAATAATGAATACTATGGCAAAAAATCACCTTTCTTCCCTCCTCTTCCCCCCCTTTTATTTTTTTTTTCCTTTATGGCTTGTTTTTCTCACAATTCGACACAAGTGGCCTGGTTCCTTTGATGTCAAATTATCAGTTGTGCATTGCATGTCTTAAAAATATTCAAAACTTTATACCTCTAATTTAAGAAGTAAAACTTTTTTTTTCATTGTTATTGGACTTAAAAGGTAAATTCTGAGACGTGAATGAGCAATATATGTGTATGTTATTGTTATTGTAACAAGTGTAGGTGAATGACATTTTCATAACAATTATTTTCTAAGATTCATGAAAATGGTTACTGGTTTCTTTGAACTATAAAATACAGTTCACAAGTTGCTTTTCATTTTTATTAAATGAATATACCTGTGAAATACAATAAACTAGAAATTTTTATCTTATTTTATGTGAATATGTAAGCAAAGATGAGATCATAGATCATCTGGACTGCTTTTGTTTCATCCACTTCCACAGATCACGCAAACCCTCAGATGTAAAGATCCTGGTGCCTGGTGCAGGGCTTGGGCGCCTTGTGTTTGAGTTTGCTCGCCTTGGCTATTCCTGCCAGGGTAACGACTGGAGTCTTCACATGCTTCTGGCTTCCAACTTTATACTCAATAGGTGAGTGCAGCCTTTGAGCTCATACATTGTTTGATCCACTTTCCTGTCTTATGATTGTCGGTAAGTTTAGGTCATATATATATTTTTTTTCACAATTTTAAGAAAGTTAAGCACTAAAGCTCACATATTCTATAAGAGCAATTCTGGTGTTTTTAAGAAAGTTATCACGAATGAAAAACAATCTGCGGTATCAAGTAGACTTTTTTAAAAACACAGCTGTTGAGTAAAATTTACCTTTAACATTTTCTATCAATTCCTTTTAAAAATATGTAATTAAAGTTTGTCATCAATGACAAATTGTAACTTTAAAGCCCCAAACTATTAACATTTTTCAGTTGGGGAGAAAAATAGTTGTTTTTAATTCGCACTATTTTTCTACTCTCTTTTGAGATTTGATTGACGTTGACTTGTCTTCTTTTTGATGCCAGATGTCAAGAGAGAAATTCTATGGTAGTGTATCCGTGGGTACACCAGTACACAAATAACCTCGCCACTAAAGATCAGACGCGGCGCTGTATGTTCCCAGACATTTCCCCCTTACAGATCAGTTCTGATTCAGATTTCTCAATGGTTGCTGGCGATTTCACCAAAATTTATACTGAGCCCAGTAAGTTACTGTACTATGAAATGAAGATGAATTTGCTAAAATTCACAGGTATATTTTCAGCAGATAGTATAAAACATGTCAAAAAAACATGTGTTCACATTACAAATAAAGTTGTTTTCATGCCTGTAATTTAGACAGGCTGAGATGGTTGGCATAATCATTTGGTCAATTGGCTACCAAGCTATAAATATGTAACTGATTGATCATAAGCAGACTTAAGATTATTATCTCCTCCTCTATGTACAATTGGCACTAATGGGATAATAGGGTTTCATGAAGGTGGTATGAAAGGTAAAGGCAAGTTAACTTACAATACTGTATGCCAAGATGAAATCAGGACCCTCGCCTGGTTTCCTTACATTTATCCAAAATATTGGAATTAACTTATTTTATTTAGACACATTCCAAACTTGTCACCTATTTTATGGGACTGCTGCACATATCAACTAAATCCTGCTTTAGCAGCCCTCAGATAGAGAAAAACATTTAAAAAAAACCAACTTTTTCTTTCATAAACTATAAACTTTTAAAATCAACTGTCATTTTATTCCAGAGGAACCACACCACTTTTTTTTTAATAGTTCAGGCTGAAAAAATGCTGTTTAGTCTACTCATTTTGAAGTGCTGGGTAATTTGAAATTTGTTTGAAATATCAAAAGATTTGATTTATTATAAGGAACAATGAATAAAAAAACAACTTTTGACTATTCTAAACGTATTTGTTTGACCAAAAAAAGCAAGAAATGTAATTCAATGTCATGTAAGTAAATGCATCTGTCTATTGGAATCCTTGGAACTGTGAGTTGTCATTTTTTAGCTGAAGTTTAAAGTTTAGTGTATGATTGTTTGATTGAAAGAAAAACTTACACCAGAATATCTTTTTGCTGACTAATAAAATCAGTGCTGCAAAGATAGAATATAGAATTTTGAACAAGAAAAATGAGGATTGCTATGTTTGCCAAATTAGCTGCTGTCCTTGAAGATGGTTGAACATCAGTGAGCTTGTCATTATTGTGCATGACAAAAAAAAATTTATCTTTTTTGCCCTCTATAATCTTCTAGATTCATGGAATGCTGTAGTGACTGTCTTCTTCTTAGACACAGCTCATAACATCATAGAGTATCTAGAAACTATCTACACAATCCTGGCTCCAGGAGGATATCTGGTCAACCTGGGTGAGTGATCTTTAATTTTAAGCACAATTTTGATATAACCTCATTCAATTTTGATTCAAATTGGATCTCATTATCATGTGTTTTTTTTTTTATTTTACACTATTGCATTCAGCTTCTTATTGATGTTTTTTTTTTTTTTTTTTTTTCAGATAGGACTCCCAGAATCATTGTTAGCAATTGGCAGTCCATCAAAAACCAACATATTTTTTAGAAATTGTAGTGAAATATGCAAAATTAGGATTGCTTTTATACTACCATGCTCACCACTTGCTGTTGCCATCTTGAACTTAATAAATCATATGTTGAAAATATTTTTGAGTTCTTAATTATTTTTTTTTTATTTAAGAAACATTTTTTTTTTGTTTCCCATGAAAAAAAACATAAACAATTTGATTTCAAACTTAAGCTAAAGTCTGTCATGTGCATCCCATCCCTACAGGTCCATTATTGTACCATTGGGCTGGGCAAGTCAATGAGATGTCTGTAGAGCTGAGCTATGAGGAGTTGAGGAAAGTCATGCTCGACATTGGCTTTGAGATAGAGGTCAGTTGTTAAAATCACCTGTAACCCTGCTTGTCTGAAATTTTCCCAGATTCTAGTTGTGGCAGAGACATCACAGCTTCACACTTCAGACCTGATTGTAATTTTTACGGTGCTGAAATGAGAGGTCTTACGCAACATGCTTGAAGTAATTCAGGGGTGGGAGACATTGGTATTGATACAGAATTCCGTATAGGGAAAAAAAAAAAAAAGAAAAGGAACGTCACTGAAAATAAGGAGGGAGGGTCTGTTTCACCTCGGCAAATTTTCAGTATAGCTCACATTTTCTGCTCTCACCCCTGATAATTTGACTTATTCCGTTGTAGGTAGAAGAAATAAGAGAAATCTAATCAACTCAATCCAATGTTCATATTGTCCTCGTATTGGTTCTTGATGGCTTAATTAAAAATAGCCATATTTGGAATTTAGGGGGGTATTTTTGAATTCTTTGCTTTTGTTTAACATGGGATGGGATGGGATCCTGCCATAAACTATATATTTGACTTGACAGGGACAGACAGGCTGCAAAATATAACTTGGGAGTTTGTAGGCATAGGCCCCTACCAGGCTGATTTGCTGCAGAATACATATCTTATGATATTCATTTTCTTGGCACAGAGCCAGTATGTAAAATGAAGGACATATGCAAAAGAAGAAGTTTTGTTTAGGCTCACATATTTCTGCATGATGGTGTATTTGTGTATCGGAAGAAAGGTAGACAAAATAGGTGTTAGCGAAGTACCCCCAGATTTTACCGTTTGCACAGCATATAGTAAAATGAAGAGATACTTAAATTTGTGAGTTTTTTGTCCTTCTCTTTTTCAGTATCTTTGAAGTGTATGCATAGCAGTCTCTTGCAATGAACTAAATTGAAGCTTACCTGAGTCAAATAGATGTGAATTGAAATTGAAATATTTGTCATAGAATTCTTTGAAAATTGGTGAAATTAATTTTGACTCGTGTAGATTAAGATTTTCATTTAACTTGAATCAAAAAGATCTGCAAATCAACTTGGCTTTTATTTTTTTTGTTTTGATCAAAAACCTGTCATATTTTAAAGATGATATGTTTTTGTCTTCTAGGATAAAAAAATTTGCAAAAAAATTTATATTCTTTTTTATTTTTATTACTGATGTGTGATTATTTTATTGTGTTTTGTCATTCATATTTTATTTGCTGACCGGCCAGTTTTCATAAATAAATATATACATTTTTGCACACGTTTGTGGTGGGGGGTGGGGGGTCATGTCTTGCACTTAATTGTCTTGTAAAAGTTTCAATTTTCCTGTGTGATGAATAATTTTACAGTATTAGCATATTTTTTAAATCCTTTTTTTTTTTTTTTTTTGTTTGTTCACAGAAAGAGGAGATGAATGTCCGCTGCATGTATACACAGAACCCCCTGTCCCTGATGCAGAACTATTACAACTGTGTCATGTTTGTAGCCAGAAAACCTTTGCCCAGACCAACACATCATGACCAAAACAGCTAGTACATTGCTGACCCCTATCTTTGTTGAGATTTTTTCGTTTTTTTCATATCTATTACCTTTTTTCCTTTTTTTTTAAATGTCTTTTTCTTTCATTTAAGCCACAGGAAATTGAGTCAGTATTGACATCCATTGTATATATGTGTGGCACCAAAAGATTTGAGTCAGATCTTGCAGGTATCAGTATATAGTCAAAGTTTCCCTCTTTTTCTTCAGCATGAACACTGCATAAATTCTCTGTTTTCCTAAGTTTAACCTCTTAGAATTCTTTAAATACTATACTGGTCAGCATTTATTCTATGTTAAAGATATATTTAAACCTCTGCTTGTGGGAAATTTGAGATGGGACTTACTTTTTCATGG
Organism: Plakobranchus ocellatus; assembly: GCA_019648995.1. Classification (NCBI taxonomy): domain Eukaryota; kingdom Metazoa; phylum Mollusca; class Gastropoda; family Plakobranchidae; genus Plakobranchus; species Plakobranchus ocellatus. Next base: position 76,349 of record BLXT01000501.1, on the reverse strand, counting down.
TGTCTCACATAGTATGTCAAAATGAGGAAAAACTAGAGGAAAATTAATAATCAAACGAGAAAGAACATATTGCTCTTCTAACTGGACTTAAACCACACATGCTGTTACTTCTGAGACGAGGAACATGTTGATGAAAGACAAAACGTGCAAGAAGTACATGGTCTTGAAGGTTATGGATATCTATTTATGCAGATTTTATATAAGTTTACACTTGAATTGTACAGTGTTTATTTTCACTGTTATAATTTTTTTAATCTCATTAAATTCATCATCACCAAAATTATTTAGATTATTTCTGCTCAGATATTTAGCTGATCTATGTCTTTAAACACAGTTTGCAGCCCATTTTGGTGTCATAGAACTGCCAGCCACATTTGAGTAGTCGACATTGACCATGTTTTGAGACTCAAAAGAATTATCTAAAAGAAAGATGTATTGTATGACCTAGCGTGCTTCAAATTTCACCAAAGATAATATTTATTTATGTAAATTTTTTGTACTTGATTCTTCAAAGCATCAAACAACCTTACAAAACAAGGTGAGCTTTTCATGAAAACCCAATAGCAGCTTGTTTTAGAGCTGTGGGACAAAATTTCATCATCATTGTTTTGATAATTTTACTTCAAAGTGAGGGAATGAGTATTTCAGTTGGGTTTTGCCTAAACTTTGAGAGAGTTGTGAGATGGATGCATGGCTTATACTTGAGACTATGGTGCTAACGTTAATGTTCTCTCTATCTCTGCACGACAGTTGTTTTGAGTTTTTCTTCTTTCAATTTTGCCTGTTATCAATGAAAAGTGTAAGATGACAAAATCGCATTTGCCTTTTGTGTCCTTTTGAGTTTTGAGGTTTTCTTATTAGTAAGAATGGTTGTGTTTAATGTACTTTTTATTTTTTTAATAAGTTTTTATGTTGTATTTAATGTACCAATATGTCATAAGATATGAGGTCATAATTATTATTGTCACTTGATATTTAACCCCAATGAAATGCTTTTTTACCTTGACTAATTTATGTAATAAATAAACTGCAGTGTGGTGAAATGTCTCCTAAGGTTTGCATGAGATGATGATGATGGTTCCCATGCCTGTATGCCTCATTTACGTTATGATTTGTCTGTAATAATGTGAATCATGGCAGCTAAATGTGACTTCTATCTTGTTTATTGCAATTTTCTGCATACAGATTGGAAATCACCATATCCTTAGCAGGTGCAAGCCATTGAGATCTTTTTTGAAAGTTCTTTGAGGAATTTAACTTAGATAAAACTCTCATTTTTTTATTTCCTATTGGTTGAGAAGGCACTGCAAAGCCTTCAGAAGGCTTGATTGTCTCTTACCTTACAAACTGTCTTTATGAGATCCCACATTCTTTCATTGTTGTTTAAATGAGGAAGTGTTTGTTTTAACTTTTAGGGACTTAAGAGCTGCCCTCATTGTTCCACTATCTTTGCATGTCAGGCTGTAAGTAGAAATTTTTATTTAACTGACCAACTGGCTGCAGTGCAATCCAAATAAAGATTTTTTGGTTAAATGAAAGGGAAAAAAGGTTGGCAAAAAAAATTTTTTTTTTTTTCCCTCAAGTCAAATCTTTTATGAGCTAAAGATATTATAAAACGAAGTTGTGCATTGTGAAAAATCTTTTAAATCCTAGATTTGTGGAAAAGGTGCTGATTCAGACAAGCATTAATGAATAAACAATACATGTACTTTGTAATAATATATTGCAGTTTAGATTATAATTAAAGTTTAATGTAATTCTTTTTCTTTTAATGTATATTTATCGAATAAGTTCTGGTCCTTTGCCATTGTCAGTGCGTGTATTTGAGAAGGATTGTTGCCTGTGAAAGAATCTCGATACAGGAATTCTTTTTTTTTTCCAGGGTGTGGGGGCTGAGGTTAGGGAAAAATAATTTTATCATTTTTATTTGCTGATCTGCCATGGTAACCAGTCTCCTGAGGAGAATTTATTAATTTATCTTTTTTATGTGTCCGTAAGACTAGGAAGCAACTATTAATTAATTTATTAATTTATCTTTTTTATGTGTCCGTAAGACTAGGAAGCAACTATTCCAGTTTTTTGTATCTGGATCCAAACAACCTTGATGTCCTCAGATTTTTAAAAATATTGTTTTAAGTGCAATTTGTTTTTCATTTGGATGTAAACTTATTAAGTATATTCAAAAGATTAAAAAGATGTAAGGCTTTTGTGTTGTGTGCTTTTCAAATGCATGCATTATTTTGTGAGTATGAAAATAAAATGGCAGTGCCGGATGCTTTTTTTTAAGGTTTGAGTTACTTGTTTTTTATTACATACATGTTGTTATTTATGTCGCAAGGAACTATTGGATTGGGGACTTTTTAATATTTTTTTTTATTCTACCACAATGTTTCTTACACATATATACATATATAGTTGACAGGGGACATGCATTTTCGTTCATTTTTTTTTTTTACAATAGTTTTGCAGCAATGCACTTAACATTTAAGCAACGTTTTTCTTTGCGATTTCATCTTCACCACAAAAGTTTAAACCAGGAACGTATCTGTATTTTCAAGTAGAAAGAAGCCAAATCACTAGAGATATTCATGTTCACAAGGGATGTTTTACATTATGTGTACAGTATAGCATATACACTATGATATGATCTCATTTTTTTTTCTATTATCAGGCCAGGTGCTAATTATGAACTGGGAAGCTGAGAAAGATTCCTGCAAATTTCAAAGTTTTTACTTTTTTTTTTTTTTGCCCTGTGTTGGTTGTCATATTCCTCCACTCAAATCCGTTCTCAGACAATCTTATATATGTAGGGCTGTTGTTGCCAGCATTTCCTTTTTTGACTATAAGCTAACACTTTCTCTAAAAGTTAATCTCTGTCTACCTCTGCTGTATTTGCCTTCAATCTTTTCAGTGATAGCTAGATGTTCTAAATTTTTGTGTCGATTCATTGGATCTTTTCTCTGTCCATGATATCCTCCTTATTCTTCTGATAAATTGCATCTCTGCTGCATCCAATTTTCTTTCTGTTCCTTATTTATTGTCCAACACCCACTTCCATATAGTAGTATTGACCATACATGTGGCTTCCTTACCTTATTGTGATGTCCATACTTATGTTTGTTAGTCAATATTGGTTTCAATTTTTGAAATGTATCAAGGCAGACAAAAAACAAAATATTTGAATTTTTTAACATGTTTGGTTTGTTTTCCTTTACCAACGAGATGTATCTGGAATAGGAGAATTTCCTTATATTTCGGGGTTTTTTTTGTTTTTCAATACAGGTCCATTCTTTCACTTTCTAAAACAACAGCATCTAAAGACTTTTGAAAGTCGCCCATTAGATTCTGCTATTAACACTATATCATCTGTGTGCCTCAGATTGTAAAAATGTTCATCATTTAACTAGGCCAGAATATCCTCTAAATTCCTCAAGATTATTTGAGTGTATAGGTTAAAAAGATCAGGAGAGATTACACACCCTGCTCCACACCTCTTGGGGTGGATTTATTCTCCTTCAATTTTTACACTACAGATGCACTTTGATCTCAGTATAGATTTCTAATAACTCTTAAATCTTTACCATGAATGTCAATTCTCTAATTTCAGAGTAAGTTAGTTACTAATTACATGTAGAACCTCATCAACAGCCCAAAGTCAAATTTTAGTCTACCACATGCTTGGGCGTTAGCGTGGAACCATTAAGATGATTTTTTATAAACGGAAGACGGAGGCCCGAACTGTCTAACCGCCGTGCAAGCGATTTGAAAAGGGGGGGGGGGG
>BLXT01000501.1:50214-60227 GCA_019648995.1 Plakobranchus ocellatus | reverse complement strand
AAAAAGAGAGAGAGAGAGAGAGAGAGAGAGAGAGAGAGAGAGAGAGAGAGAGAGAGAGAGAGAGAGCGAACTGACCTTTGCTGCCCCATAGACTGGTCATTTTCTCAGGAAAGAGCTGAGGCCAATCCCAGCTGGAGTCCTATGTATTTTGCTGGAAACATAGACCTCCGATGTAGCCATGGCACACCACTGGAGTGCCGTGAATTTTCCCTCTAGGCTGGGCTCCGTGGCAGGCGGCGAGGCCTGGAGAGAAATTAATTGAATAAAAAATAAAAATCCCTGGGGCCCTCCCTACCCCAGAGAGGCGAAGTAAACGTACTCAGAGAGAAAGAGAGCGCTAGCTAGTGGTGCCGTCTCTTGTAACAGCAATAGAGAGGAAGACAACCTTTTTTATTGATAAATATTTCTCAATAAGAGAGCTGGCCACCATTGCACAGGGTTTGTCTTGATCAGTCCGAGTGGATCGGCCAGGGTCTTTGACAGGAAAACATTAAGGTTAACATTCGCAATGCAGACCTGATTGTCACGCGTGCAGGCCAAAAAGTAAGATATTTCTAGACATCTTTGTCACTATCAGCTTCAAACAAACAGTTCCAAAGCAGAGATTTCTAGTCGTGATCTCTTACGTTAATAAGAGAGGTAGACGATGGAGGAATGGATTGGTATCACTCACTTTCTCAGCATCAAAGTACGTCGGGTAAAGGCATAATTCAAATCATACGGTCATGTTGGCTTTTGACAGCCCAAAGCCTTTAACACGAATTCGAGTAGGATACCCGAAAATTGCGAAGCAGATTTTTTCTCTTATTTTTTACAGCCTGAACCTGACGGCAATTTTGAATGCTCATGGTTTCATATCACTGGAGTAAATACAGCTTGACTGAACTACTACAGATGATTACGAGAGGCTGAACGCATTTTAAATACCTTTGCTCTACTACAAAAAATTACAGCATCCCATATTTCTTCACAAGGTGCCTTGTCTGGGACAGACATTGATGATCTTGTTCCTCCACTCAAACCTATTTTCAGTTAACTCATAAAGATGTTGTTGCTACCCTTGCCTATTGTTTATGACCTGTGACTTTCAAGAATACTCTATCTACCTCTACTGCGTTTACCTGCAATCTTTCTAGTGATTGCTCAGTGTTCCAAGTTCTTGTGTCGGCAAATATGACTTAAAAATTGATGTCATACTGCCTGTCTCATTGTGTAGTCTCTTTCCTTTTGCTATTCTGCCTTTCTCATTAATTACTGGCCCCATTAATTTTTTGCTTGGGAGCAGAAGTAGTGATGGTGGTTGTAGTTGTCATGTTAGTGGTGATGGTGGTGGTTATGTCGATGGTGATGGCTATGTCGATGGTAGTGGTGATAGTGGTAGTGATGGTGGTGGCGATATCGGTAGTAGTGGTGATGGTATCGGTGATGGTAGTGATGATGGTAGTAGCGATGTCGGTGTTGGTGGTGGTTATGGAGGTGGTGATAGTGGTGATAGTAGTGATGGCAATGGCGATGGTTGTGGTCTTTGTAGTGGTCATGGTAATGGCGATGTTCGTGGTAGTGATGGTGTTGGTGATGGTAGTAGTGATGGTAGTGGTGATAGTGGTATCGATGGAGGTGGCGATGTCAGTGGCAGTGGTGATGGTTTTGCGAAGTCGGTGATGGTCCTGTTGGTGGTATTGATAGTGGTGGTAGTAGTATTGGCGAGGGTGGTCGTAGTGGTGGTGATAAAAATGGTTATTGTAATTGTAATGGTAATAGTTGCAGTAATGGTAGTGGTTCATGGTGGTGGTTGGGTGGATTGTCATTGTGATAGTGATAATTATCTATATAGAAATGGTTCTGGTGGCCATGGTGGCAATAGTTGTGGTAGTGATGATAGTGTTGGTAATGGTAGTGATAGTGGTGATGAATGGTTGTGTAATAGTGATTGTAATAATACCGGGTGATGGTAGTAAAGTGCGAGAGAAAGATAGTCTAATCTATCACATCTAATATTTGCTATCCAAAATTGCCTTAAACGATAACAAAGGAAAAAAAAGAAATCTTAAATATCATATTACTGCAGAGACTTTTGTAGATTAACAAAAAGATTTCTCTAAACTAGTCTAGAGGTCTCTAGAACAAGATCTTGGAATTAAATTCTAGAGAATACGTTTATTGTTGTGGGAAATTTTTTCAAATACAATTTTTACAACTTTTAATCCGAAATATCACTAGACGGATTTATGTGGGCTTATTAAGGGTTTTATAACCAAACCTAGATGGTTGCCATTGAAACAGTTTAATTCAATATTATTATAACGGGCCCAACAAAATAGGCTCGATATTACTTTGCAATGGCTTGCTTTTATAACCTATTCATATCATCTCTTGACTCAATAACTTTAATTCTGTCAGATTTCGCAGCTTTCCCATCATGAAAAAGGAATAGAAAGAACAGTGAGTATGGACACTAAAGACGATACAACTTAAGAGCCTTGAGGATAACCAAACTTTAGTAGCTAAAGAAAAGCTTTAATACTTTTCAATGCTGATATTTATATATTTTTTTATTGAATACATATGCAACGCTATAACAAAGACAAATGACATTACCAGATTTATTTGTGTGCTTTTTTTCTCCTCTTAGGATTTTTCTAAGTTTTTGAATAATCACGTATAGTCTAATTTAGCTTTATAGTAAAAAGCATCGACTAAATCAAATGATAGGATTGACAACATAATGCGTCGGTTCTCATACGTTAAGATATATTTTCCAGTTGGTTTTTTAAAGCATGCTGTTTAAAAAAAAAGACAAACAAAATAAAGTCCTCAAAATATTTTTTTTTAGTTTCAACCCTGATTTTAAGTTTCAAACATGCTAAAAAAGTACCTCAACTGGAAAATATATCAGGCAATTTGAAATTTGAAACTTAAAATCACGGTTGAAATTAAAAAAAAAAAAATTGTGAAGAGTTAAGGATTTTAAACACAGATTTCATTCATCATAGTCAATTTTTATCCTTCAATTATAAAAATTATCACTCGCCAAAATGTTTCAACGGTGCAGCAGCAGCCTCGGAATCTGTGAAAGCTAAGATTTTTTCTATCAAAGAATGTATATAGTTCCCTATTCCTGAGCTTTTTCTCACGGGAATGCTTTTCTTCAAATTTTCAGTAGTATAATTTAAGTAAAGTAGGCATGTTGGAAATTCCCACTATATATATAAAAAGTAAGTTTTTTACTTTTGTATTTAACTGATCTTCACACTCACAGGCCGGTCGACTGGGTAGAGCTGTATGCTTCGGAGCAAAAATAATTTTTGCAAGGATGTGGCTGATCTTCAAAGTCATTTATTATATTTACAAGTTAAATTTTATTTCCACTAGAAGCTATGTATTTTTTCCCAGCCGTCGGAGAGTACCAATTTTTTTTTGTGCTTCAAATGAATTTTTTTGGCTTAAAAAAATTTTGTTTTAAAGAGTGTGCTAGAGCAGTTCATATTTGTGGAAAGAAAATTATGCTTGATTAGTTGAAAAAAAAAATGGTAATAATGAGAAAAAAAAACTAATTTAGCCTACATGTGAGAAAAACATTTAAGCAACTTTTTTATCATTTAGCTCTTGAAATTGCTTTTCACTGCAGTTTTGCTCTAGTAATAATTGAAATTGACAGAAGTTTTTAATTGAATCTTTTATTCTATTTTTTTATTTCAGCCATGTTCCACTCGGGGAGTAAAAAAGAAGCAGAGGGAGAGGCAGCCTACAAAAAATGGTGGGAACAACATGGGAGGAGCTGGACTATCAACTACACAGGCTCTGCGGGAATGATGGGGATGTGGGCAGCGAAGGTCATGCTTTTACCGCTTGCTTGACCGTGGCTTGCGCTACACGACATTGGTTGCAGATGGAGACTGCAAGTCATTTAATGAAGTGCAGACTCTGAGGTCATACGGGGACGCCAATATCAACAAAGAAGAGTGCACCAACCATGTGTGAAAACGCCTTGGCAGTGGCCTCCGCAACCTAGTCTCTGCTGAGCCAAAGAAAGGGGTTACTTTAGGAGACAGGAAGCAGGGGAGCCTCACGCAAGCCAAAATTTCGCTCCTTCAAGCGCATTATAAAAAGGCAGTTGCCAGCAAGTCAACTACATTAGGAGAGCTGCGCAAAAAGATTTGGACCACTTTTTTCCATGCCTCATCATCGGATGATACCAATATTGTCCAACTGGCAACACGTCTTGGTGTTTCTATAACCGTGCCCCTGTTTTTGGGAAAATCCACCGCCCAACAAAGGCCGCAGAAGCAGCTACATCTCCCCTACTGTTGCTGAGAAAGTCAGGGGCATTTTAATGAACGACTAACAGCTCCAGAGCTCCTACAGCGCTGCCTCAAGCTCCTTACGCAAAATGCCAGCCAGGCAATTCATTCAACAACATTCCCAAGCACCTTTTTGAAGGGAGGCGCGGTGGAAATTGCCACAACATTTGCTGTGGCAGCACAGCCCTCACAGAGCTGACAAAAGTGTGTGGCTGTGATGTTGGAAATATTACAATAGCCCATGGGGTAAGAAGGGACTTTCTCGAATCGAGCGTGCCGAGAAAGTCGAGACAACTGAGGCAAAACGGAGGCGGGTGGAGATGGCAAGGGCTGTTTCTGTTTCTGAATATTTTTCAGCTGAAAGGGGACCCAGCTATCTAAGAGGGAGGTTTTAAATATCTCCTATAGGTAAAAGTTTTTTTTTTTTAATTATATAAATAAAACTAACATTTTCTTCTTTTGTAGATTACGGGCAAGATTATTGAGGGGCAATGTCTATAAAATGAGTATTTTTTATTGGTTTTATGAGATTTTCTTTCTTTTTTGGTTTCAACATTGGTAATATTGATGAAAAAAAAAAACCCCACGAATTCAGTCCTAAAAGTTAAAAAAAGGGTTTTTTTTTTTCGTTTTCATTCTAAAACTGTAACGGCAATTTTCTCAAAAAAAAAAAAAAAAACACATTTTTGAGCAACTCAAGTAGCTGGGAACAAGAGTTAGCCAAAAGTTTCTGCCAGAATTACTTAGTTTTTTTTTTACAAATGTTAGTCCTGTGTATTAGAGCTACAAAGTGACAGAAGCTGATTGATGTATTTGTTATATTTTTTTATACCTCCCCAATTTCAAAAATACTTTTGCTACTATTATTTCTAGTTAGAATTATATAAAATTTACCAAAATTTTATTTCTTGAGTTGTTCCTTAATCCTTCTTTCAAATTGTTTTATGTATGTTTGTCATTGTTTCCTGTTAGTTTGACGGATATCTTATTGCTTGTTTTTTTTAGATATAAATGTTCTAAAATCAAAATTCTAAAATCCAATATGGCCGCCGCGCATAAATTTTTTTCAAATTTTTAACCAAATTTATCAGAAGTGAACCAACATGTCATATTGCCATGTGTAAAAGAAAAAAACAAACTGGTTGATAGTTTATACAGAAATGAATTCAGTGTAGTGATCCCCTTGAATGATCATCACAGTCGCAGGCTGGCCGACTGGGTAGCGCTGTATGCTTCGGAGCAAAAACGATTGACATCATGATTGTGGTGACCAACTCTATAGCTAAACCAGGACTTAAGCGAACCTGCCTTAGAAATACAGGAGCCCTTCTGTCGCGAGTTCGAGCCCCGCATCTGGTGCCCTGGCCTGACGGAGAGATTACAACCACTGAATCCAGATTGACTTTATGCATGACATTGCTGGTGATAAAAAATTTGCTCATTATAGAAAACAAGTAGAAGTAGAGAAAGGTAAGTCCATAGATAAGTAATATAGAATATAGCACTGGCTGTTTCTATGCACAAAGGCTTTCTCCGCATTTCTTCTGTGCTGTTTTTAGCATCACGCTCGTAAATGTCTCCTTTTCTAAGAGGGAGGGAGGGTAGAGGGTGAAGGAAAGGAGAGAGAGAGAGAGAGAGAGAGAGAGAGAGAGAGAGAGAGAGAGAGCGAGCGAGCGAGAGCGTAAGCATGCAAGATATATGAGGCACTTCTTAATTATAGTTTATTTTTGTTATTATTATCTTTAAAACATTGATTTTGGTAAATTTCTTTGCTATTGTTTAACCAGGCTACGTGTTGTACACATTGTGAGAGGAAAGAAGGTGATGCATGGGCCTGCTATCTTAAAGAGAATTCCATTGTGTAAAGATTCAAAGAATTTAAAATCCAGCGATCGGTTCGACCACCACCACCGTTGCCTTGGCCTGATGGAGGGCGTGGAAGCTTTACATCATCTTGACACGTTATATAAAAAAAACCAAACAAATCATGATCACAATGTCGGCGTCATAACAGTCCCACTCCTAGCACCAGTGCATAATTAAGTCTCAACCCTAATGTGTGATGCGAGGACTAGCAAACCCGGCAGCAAAGTAAAATAGACTTTTCTACAATTTTACAGGCTTCTTTCGAAAGGGATTTTTTTTTTGCAGCTGAAACGAGTGACAAAGATGAATGCCAAAAGAGTGAAAAAACAGGTGACCCCAGACCTTTGAGAAAAGGTAGCAATTACAAGAGGTTGACTAGCTGTCTTAACTGCCTCAAAAAGACAAGGCGAGAGTTAGACAAGGCAAGCGATGGGTGAGCTCCCCCCCCCCCCCAAAAAAAAAAAAAAAATCCTAGCAAAATGGTATTGGCCATAGGGACTCCAATGCATGATCACAAGACTATGGCTAAGCTTGTTTAACGCCTTTGGATGCCATCAGTACTAACTTAATGACAACCTTCAAAGAGTTATATGTGATTTCTAAAATTCCTATTGCATATGAATTTTGGGAGGCGGATTATTACATTTTGTACATGTAAATACGGTTTTTCTTTTTCATCAGATGTTGCAAACTCGCAATAATATTGCTGGAATCTTACACCAAAGAAGGTACAGCACAGCAGTGGCCCGCGTTACATTGTCTTCTGCCATTCATAGGTAAAAAAAAACGCAAGTATGATGATAGATTGCACCAAGTTTTTTTTTGGGGGAAACATTGGGTCTTTATAGACAGAAATATAGCAGCTTCTTAATGTTTTGTTACAGCATACAGTTAAAAAAAAATTACCATTGCATTTTGTTAGTCTCCAAACTTGTTTTATTTTAGAGGTTTTATTAGGTACTTACATGTTCATCAGCTCAACCCTGTTTACGCGGCGTCGATGGCACGATCCGCAGAGACCTTTCTGTAGCGGGTTCGAGCCTCTCCCCACCCCATCTTTGCGCCTTGGCCTGGCGGATGGTCGGAAAGCCTGTGATTGCCTTCTTGTGTGAACGCTATAGATACAACCCCCCCCCCAAAAAAAAAAAAAAAAAAAAAGTTAAATATAATTCCAACATTTGTATGAATGGAATACCATATACGGAGGTTATGTATTTGCTTCTCTCTCTTTTTCTGTTTAATTCCAGATAAATTTTTGAGTTGCCAAAACTTTTTTGTTAATGATAGTTTGAATTTATTACTTTTTAGCACTGTAGAGTATGTTCGATCATGCCGCCTAAAAATCTGTATCTTTTTTATTCTCTTTCGAAAAATTCAATTACATGAAATGTTCCTATGCCATGACGGTCTGACAAAAGTTCGAACTTTATGTGTTTTTACATTTACAGATTCAAATGACATGAGAAAGTGAGAAAGAAGAAAAGACAAGGCAAGGCTGGATATTCCTACGAAATCAGACACAGCGGGTTATGTAAAAAAAAATCTCATATTTAGGCCTAGCTAGGCCTAGCTCAGTTATATTATTATCATTCACCTTTTTTTCTTTCAAATCAGTCTTGTGATATGAATTAAACTTATCTGTGCGATTAAAGTGAAATCTTTTTCAGTTGGTAATTTCATAAGTAACAAGAAATGAAGTGGGTGAGGAAATGTGCGGATAAGTCAGTGAGGATTTAAGTTCTCATGGATATCGACTTATTAGTATCCTCTGCTTAATAAATTTTTTGCTTTGGTACTCGCCAGTTGTTGGGGCTTTTCTGCCTCTCGCCTTTTCTGCTTCTAGAAGGCAAACAAACATCTTTCTACGCTATGGCAAATTAACACAAGCAGCAAACATGTTAGTTGATGTAAAAGCAAACAATCCCCTCAGTTCATTAATAACAGAATTGTACAATAAGTAGTTTGAAAAACAATACGCGCATAGCTTGAATTAAGTGTAATGTTCTTTAATTGTTATTATGCTATTCTTACGACAATCAGCTTTGCATTATTGCAATTAAGGTTTTCAATAGATTTAAAAATAAATTTAATATCAACTTTCAACTAATTGAAACATTTTCTCTGAAATTAGAAATGAAATTATTGGCATTATTGTTAATCATTATTTCAGGTCATGCCATAAAAGTTTTCAAAAAGATATGGCGCTTATTGCACATTTCCAACAAAGAAGAACTTCTCAGCACTTCACCTTCAACACCACACATTTAGAACCGCTATTCACCGCAAATGGATATCGGTGCCGTTTCTTTGTCGTAAGGGCATGTGCTGTCAAATAGGGAAAATTATTTCTTTCTTTGTTTTTTATGTTTTGGCTTTATTGATGAATGTTTGGATCAAATTAGACAATGGACGATGACAAAAAATTTAAAAAAAAAATAAATTTCGTTATAAATATATGGCGGCCATCTTGAATTTTTAAAAATGTAAACAGTTTTTTAAAAATAAAACTTTTATATTTTGTTTTCCAATTTGCCTGAACTTTGGCATGAAGCATCTAAAAAGCCACATAAAGATACCTATAGAAGGGTTTTTTGATTCATCAATTCTTCTTCTTACAGTGCATGAACAAAATTTAGCAAAATGACATCTTTCACATTTTTCACAATTTTCCACACTTGTACAATAACTTCAAGATGAAAAATGCTGCAGCTAAATTACTCTATACGTCGGTTTTATAGGTATAAGTCTATGCTTTATGAAAATTTCAGGTCATTTGGATAGAAAACAAAAAGTTTTATGGATTTTAGTGCAACAAAAGACAATTTTGAGAAAACGGATTTTTGATAAAGAGGCAAAACAAAGTACTCGCCTCTCCAAAAACTCAAATTATGACCTAACAAAAAGTGTTCTCATTACAAATTCGGCTTTTTTACTGCAGAAAAATGGTTGAGGAAGCCAAATATGCCGATTTCTAAAATTGGACCAAACATCGCCCTAACATGAATATTTCACCATACATGCTAAGAATGGTAAGATAATGGTAAGAATGGTTACATTTTGCAGCAAATGTTATTGCATGGAAATTCTCCACCAAAGACGCGTTTTGTTATTTTGTGTATAGAAATTGTAAAAGTATAGACTCTAGAGGAGTTTTTACCTTTCTTCTATTTAATAACACGGAGTGAAGTTACTACAATATGATTGCATTTTTGGGCATGAGAATTAAAAACTCGATCCTGATTTAAGTATAACACCGACAGTTGCTGCACTATACTGAATTTTGCTTATTCAATGCAATTAGGCCTATTAAAAAAAAATTCGAAGAAGATAGTGGTTTTAATTATAGGCGTGAATTTATAAACTTATATTGTTAGGTTTTATGATTCACTAAGATGTTATAATTAATACGAATTCGATTGGATGATTGTCTATCTTACAGTGAGGCAGAAGTAAAGATCACAACAAAAATTACTAATCAAACAAAATCTCTTACAACTGAAACATTGTTTTGATATATCATTTATAACATGATGCTGTGACAGAAGGTCGTGAGCCAGTCTCTTTGACACCATGTTTCTTTTGAACGGGGAATTTTTCTTTATAATATGTCGGTTTATAATACTTCATTTACAAATCCTTCGATAACAGAAAATTTGGAAAGAAAAAAGTTGGCGCAATTCTGAATTGTCCCTGCTATCACATACTTTACATTGTATCCATCACCGAACACATTTTAATGTTTTTTATTGTAAACAAAGCTATACATAAGGCTCTCTCTCTCTCTCTCTCTCTCTCTCTCTCGATTTAAGGCGTTGAAAACAATGCTTCACAAAAAAAAAAAAAAAA
>BLXT01000501.1:9315-25995 GCA_019648995.1 Plakobranchus ocellatus | reverse complement strand
ATCCCTGCCGTTTCCAAAATATGAAAGAAAAAGAACGAAATGTTACCCAAAAATGGCTTTATTACGATCCAAAATAACTTGTGAGTTTGAGCTTTTGATAGTAATTTGGATTATTTTAGTGTCTTTCAACATTACTTAATGGATATGTAGAACGATTTGTTACTCTCTTGTATGAGATTTTAAGCTGACTGAGATGGATTCCAAGGGTTGCAATCACGTTTTATTTGGGCTATTTCTCACCTCAAAATTAATGGTTCCCTCCCTTACCAAAGCTAAAATCTGACCCAAAGAGAAAAAAAGGGCATACTGGTGTCGATGGATATTACTGGCAAACGAGTAAAAAAGCAATCGTATTTGGTCGGTACATTTTCTACACTCTGTTTAATAGATAAACAAAAAAGTCCCCAGTTGAGGTGTAGCAGAATCTTACAGCTTTCTTTTTCTCATTTCGTTCACAAAGATTACGATTCTTTTTTATTCTCATGGACGGGAATAGTTTTTCAAACACGAAATACCACATTCCCGATGTACTTCACTTTTCCGATGGCTCTGGTGCCTGTCTTTTCCAAAAAGGGTAAGAAAATTTGCGAAACATACGGAAAATAGGCTTTATTAAGATCAAGATTTCCTCGCAAGGTGAAGTTGGAGCGAGATATTTGAAGCATTTAAAGCTTATTTCAACCTTTCTTTATCCTCAAGTGCTAGAAAATTTCATATTATTAAGTTCAAATCGGAGCCACAAGGCGAATAAAGGTTTGCAACGTTCTTTTAGGCTAGATTTCAAAGGAATAAAAAAGGCGAATTTTAGCGAAAATCCAATGAAACCATGTAAATGTATAGAGACAAACATCAAATACTTCGCTATGAAGCAGAGCACAAGTAGAACATCACTGAACGGTGGTATCAACATGTGATTGCTCCAATTTTTACGGAAACACTTCCGTAAAAGAGGAAAAAGCGCCGAAAAGTCCCCATCCTCATGAAGCGAAATGATTTCGGTTTTCTCTTCTTGGATGTAGCGTTTTCGTCATGTATCTGAGCGTCTTCAGATATGGCCAATCCCAGCCGTTTCCAAAATTAGAAAGAAAAAGAGCGGAATTAAAAAAAAAAATGGCTTTGTTACGATTGTAATTAACTCGAAGGTTTGAGCTGTTGCTGGCCATTTGAATTAATTCACAATGTCTTTCAACCTACCTCCATCGACACGTTGAAGAAATTTATTTTTCTGGTGGTGGCCGAGCTAAAGGCAATCAAAGACGGGGTTTTCAACCTGTTTTTAGGCTAGTGTTTCAGCCCGAAAATAGCGATTTTGATTTTCATCATGGAAATCATTACAAAATGAAGCAAAAACATTTAATTGTATGGACAAAAACTATTTGATCCTTCTATGATGAAATAGAGTAGAAATTTAGTGTATTTGTATGGCTTTTTAAGCTTGCGTTTGCTTAGATATTGACGAAGGTGCATAAGAAAAATAGCAAAAATGGGTTGAAAAATTCCACATCGCAATGAAACGACAGGGTTTCGATACATTCTTCTTGCAATTTTGACTTCCGTCGTTTTTGCTTGTGCAAAGAAACCTTTGCTTTAAATGAAAAGCACATTCCCAACGTATTTTAGTGTGTTTCGGCATGTCCACTATCTGCCGTTTCCAACATGAGAGAGAAAGAGGGCGCAATTTTATTTTTAAAAAATAGCTTTGTTACCATCGAAACTAACTCGCGGGTTTGAGCTAGTGGTGGTAATTTGGGTTATATCATAGTGCCTTTCAAACCTTATTTTGTCGATATTTAAAAAAATTGTTACCCTCTAGTATAAGATTTCAAGCTGACTGAAATGGATTCCAAGAGTTTCAATCACGTTTCTTGGGCTATTTCTAACCTCAAAATTGATGGTTTTCTCCCTTTTCAAAGCTAATATGTGACTAAAAATGGCAGAAAAAAACATTTAGTGTCTGCTGTCGATGGCTTAAAAAACAATCGTATTTGGAAGGTACATTTTCTACCTTTGTTAAATAGATTAAAAAAAAAAAAGAAAAAAAAGTCTCCAGGTGCGGTAAGGCAAAATTTCCAATTTTAAAATAAAAGCGATTTTGCGGCAAAAACATTTTCACCTCGAATAAAACCATTTTAATGTATAGAGAAAAACGATCTAATACTTTGGCCATGAAGCAGAGTACAAGTAGAACATCACTGAAAGGTGGTATCAACATGCGTTTACTCAGATTTTTACTGAAAAGCTACCGTTAAAGAGGAAAAAGCGTGAAAAAATTCCCCATCCTCATGAAGAGAAAAGATATCGATTCTCTCTTCGTGCATTTTTCACTATCGTCGTTATTGAATTTCATAAAGAAACTTTTGCTAACGATGAAAAGTATTTTTGTGATGTATTTTGGCGTCTTCCGACATGGCCAATCCATGCCGTTTCCAAAATCTGAAAGGAAAAAGAGCGAAATTTTAACAAAAAAAATAACTTTGTTGCGATCGAAATTAACTAGCGGGTTTCAGGTGTTGCTGTTAATTTGGATTATTTTACAGTGTCTTTCAACCTTGCTCTATCGATATGTAGAAAACTTTATTACCCTCTTGTACAAGATTTAAAGCTGACTGAGATGGATTCCAAGGGTTGCAATCACGTTTCTTGGGCTATTTCTCACCTCAAAATTGATGATTCCGGCCCCTTTACAGATATAACATCTGAATCATGAAGAAATAAAAAAAAGACATTTGGTCACTGGTGCCCATGGATATTACTGGAGAACGAGTGAAAAACAATCGTTTTTGGTCAGTACATTTTCTACACTTTGTTAAATAGAGAAAGAAAGAAGAAGAAAGTAGTCCCCAGTTGTGGTGTAGAAGAATCTTACCACTCACTTTTGCTCGTATCTTTAATAAAGATTAAGTATCTTTTTAATCCTCTTTGACGAGTAAAATTTTATAAACATTGAATACCACAGTCCCGATGTATTTTACTGTCTTCCGGTGACTCTGGTGCCTGTGTTTTCGAAAAAAAGGGTAAGAAAATGTGCGAATATCTACGGAAAATAGTCTCTACCACGATCGACATTTCCTCGCGTGCTGAATTTGTAGCGAGAAATTTGAAGTATTCTAAAGTGTATTTAAACCTTTCTCTATCGATAAGTGAAAGAAAATTTAACATTTTTGAGGCTGAAATTCCAATAGAAAAAAGACGATTATGCGCGAAAAGGATTTTAAAATCGAATGAAATCGTATTTGGCTGGTACATTTTCTACACTTTGCTAAATAGATAAAAAAAGAGAAAGAATTTAACAAAAGGAGTTCCCAGTTGTGGTGTAGCAGAATCTTACCGATTTCTTTTGCTCGTTTCTCTCACAAAGAGTATGGTTCTTTTTTATTCTTCTGGACGGGAAAAGTTTTATAAAAATTGAATACCACATTCCCCATGTATTTTACTGTCTTTCGATAACTCTGGTGTCTATCTTGTCAAAAAAGGGCAAGAAAATGTTCGAATATCTACGGAAAATAGGCTTTACTACGATCGTCATTTCCTCGCGGCTGAAGTTGTAACAAGAAATTTAAAGCATTTTGAAAGTGTATTTAAACCTTTTATCTAACGATACGTGAAAGAACATTTACCATTGTTGAGTCTAAATCTAAGCTCCAAGGCGATCAAAATTAAGGCTGGCAATGTGCTTTTAGGCTGAATTTCCAATAAAAAAAAGGGGATTATACGCGAAAAGGATTTTAAAATCGAATGAAACCATATAAATGTATAGAAACAAATGATGAAATACTTTGGCCATGAAGTAGAGTACAAGTAGAAAATCACTGAAACATGGTATAAGCTTGTGTTTGCTCCGATTTTTACGGAAAAGCTTTCGCAAAAAAGGAAAAATTGCCAAAAAATTCCCCATCCTCAGGAAGCGAAATGATTTCAATGCTCTCTTCTTGCATTTTTCACTTCCGTCGTTATTTAATTTCATTAGGAAACCTTTGGTAACGATGAAAAGCATTTTCGTAATGTATTTTAGCGCCTTCAAACGCCTTCTTACGATCGAAATTAACTGGCGAGTTTGAGCTGTTGATAATTATATGGGTTATTTCATAGTATCTTTCAACCTTAATCTATCAATATGTAAAAATATTTGTTACCCCCTTGTAAAAGATTTGAAGCTGACTGAGATGGAATCCAAGGGTTGCAATCACCATTCTTGTGCTATTTCTCACCTCAAAATTGATGGTTCCCTCCCTTTCCAAAGCTAAAATATGACTCGAAAAGAAATTTTAAAAAAGCATATTTCGTCACTGGTGTCCATGGATAATACTGGGGAGTGAGTGAAAAAACAATCTTATTTTTTCGGTACATTTTCTACACTCTGTTAAATAGATAAATAGAGGGGAAAAAAAGAGACTCTTGTTGCGGTGTAGCAGAATCTTACCGCTTTCTTTTTCTCGTTTCTTTCACAAAGATTATGTTTCTTTTAATTTTCTTCCGATGACTCTGGTGCCTGTCTTTTCCTCGAAGGGCAAGAAAATATGCGAACTTCTACAGAAAATATGCTTTATCTCGCGTGCTGAAGTTGTAGCGAGAAATTTGAAGTATTAAAAAGTTTATTCAACCTTTCTCTATAGATGGGTGAAATAAAAATTTAACATTTTTAAGGCTGAATCGCAGTCCCAAGGCAAACAAAATTAAGGCTGGGAGCATGCATTTAGGCTGGATTTCCAATTTAAAAAAAGGCGATTTTGTGGGAAAAGAATTTTAAAATCGAATAAAACCATTGAAATGTATAGAGAAAAAGAATCAAATACTTCGGCCATAAAGTAGAGTAACAAATAGAACATCACTGAAAGGTGATATCAGCATGTGTTTGCTCCGATTTTTACGGAAACGCTTCTGTAAAAGAGGAAAAAGCGCCAAAAAATTCCCCATCCTAATGAAGCGAAATGATTTTGATGCTCTCTTCTTGCGTTTTTCGCTTCTGTCGTTCTGATATTATAAAGAAACCTTTGCTAATTATGAAAAGCCTTTTTTGTAATATGTTTTAGCGCCTTCCGACATGGCCAATCCCAGCCGTTATTAACAGTGGATTACAATCAAGATAGTATAGACACTGGATCACAGTCAATATAGTGTCAATACTGGATCACGATCATTACAGTGTCAATAGTAAATCACAATCAGAATATTATCAATACTGAATCCCAATCAACATAACATCAACATTAGATCACGATCAACATAGTATGAATACAGGAACATAATTAAGATAGTATGAATAGTAGATCACAATCAGAATAGTATCAATACTGGTTCACAATCAACATAATATCAATACTGAATCATAATCAACAAATTATCAACACTGTATCACAAGCAACACATCAATAAAAAAAATAATTAAAAATAAATAAATAAATAATCAGAATTCGTACCTTATTATCGGTACAGAAAAATCTACATTGTTTGGTCTTACGTCAAAAGCAATTTATATTCCATAAATACCCTTCAGTATCAGTGTGCAAAGGTGGGTAATCTGACTTGTTTTTCTTTCCTTTTATTTCCCTCTCTTATCAGGTTTTAAAATGATACAACAATAAACATTATTATAAATAATTCAGCCTTTAAAAGATGTTTGTTAATGAATATTTGAATACAAATATAATAGTCATAATTATGCAATCTTTTCTATGCCATATTATACCAAAGACTTAGTTACAATATTCTACTGCTGGTCACCAGCAATGCTGTGGACAGCAGTAGAACACCCATTCGTTGAATATGGTTACACTCTCGTTAGCATTATAAAAAGATCATAGTAAGAGTACGTTCCCAGGATTAGAATATTTACCCCCATGTGCATATTATATCATAGTAATTTAATGCCATAATAGAGATAGTATGATAATAATACTGGTTCAAAGTTCAAATGATCGTTGCTACCTTATTCACATAACTTATATGTGTTGTAATACATTCAAATAAGGATAAATGTAATATTTAACTCCACATAATGCATAAGGCATGTGTACCATAATACCTATTTACAAATAATATATGCATAAAATACCAAAAAGAATAGCAACAACGCTAATAGCTATTTAAAAGCTCATCTACACATTTTTTTTATCTACATCTGCTTAGAGTACTTATAAAAATTTAAATGTGTGTACTTTGACTCAATATTTTTCTACTTGGTGTGAAGCAATTATCATTATTTTCATAGTTTGGTGTGTGTATATGAACTGTAATGAGTATTGCTGTACTCTTGACATATATATGCGATTTTTCTTACTTTAGTGTCCATCTATGTTATATGTCTTTTTATGACTGGATGATTAGTGATATAATCTTCCATATTATTTCAAAAACCATCTGATTGTTATCGTGGGCATTCACGACCCTTTCTATCTCGTATCTTGTGTTCAACGTGAATTTGAAGGCTTTTATCGATAGGTGGCTGTGGTCAAACTTGTATCTGTATAGAAATTGTTTTGCAGTCAGTATTATGAAGTGGAGGGCCCGATCTGTTTGTATGTCTGAATCTGTTATCACTATGACCAGTTGTTTACTGAATAGAAAGTTTCGGACGTGCGAGCATTTTTGGTTTATCGGATTTGAAAGGTCTTTCCAGAATAAATTAGTTATTCTACAGTCCCACAAGAGGTGTTCTATGGCTTCCGGTTTTCGATTACACAAGGTGCAGTTTTCATTAACATTAAGATCATATTTTGCAACTGATTTATTTGTGGTAAGTATATTATGGAGTATTCTGTATTGCAACCACTTTAAGGAGGTGTCCTTTGTAGATTTTTTCCAGTTTTCGAAAGATAGAGAGTTTTTTTTAGAGATATATTTAGCCTTGTGGACCATGTTTTTTTATCTTTGATATTCATGGCCATAAACACTAGTTTCTTATATATTTGAGAGGCACCACGGGATGGATATAGAATAGGATATACATGAGGTTGGTGACTGAAATTTACGTTTTTTGTTTCAAGGATGACTTTTATTAAAATACTTTTGTGTCGCCCTTACAATTCCGTTGTATGAAAGCGTTTCTATAATCATCTGCGGGTATTTCCTTACAAATTGGTTACAATTCACAAATTCATCATTTATTTTTAAGGGCGAAATTCTTATTATATATTCTCTAATAAATCTTCTATTAATTATTAATTATTTCTCTTCCGATTTTGATATTTACGTTATAAAGTAAACTACAGTTATTGAATTCAGTTTTATTTTGTAGCGCAATATTTTTTACGTACTTTGTAAATGCTTCTGATATGGCTTTCCAAAACCGACTAGTAATGTTGTTGCCAATCGCTTTTGCTATTTCTGGACCAATCTCCATGAGTAGATCGATGTTTTGATTTCTTCTCTGAGTATTTCGTTCTATATTGTTTTTTGATTAAGTAATGTTCTTGACTATTTTAATGTCAGTGAAGCAATGAAGTTATCTATGTCAATCATTCTCAAGCCATCAGTTTCTAAAGGCTGAGTCACAATTTTTTCTTTTATTTTGTTTCTTTTGTTATTCCATAATTTTTTTTCCTGTATCATTCAAGTGTTTGACAGTTTCCTTTGAAGGTTTAAGTAGTGATGTTAAGATGTGAACATTTTTTATAACGCAAATTTTACCGAAGGATATTAATTTTCTCTTCTCCCAGTTTTTTATTTCCATTTTCACTTTTTCCAAATGGTGTTGAATGTTATTTTCTGTTATCCTTTCGAGATCAGATGAAAATGTCGTCAATAAGACCGAAAATTTGCGTAAGTTCCAGCCAAACTATGAATTAGGAGGATAAATTTGTTTCTGGGGGCTTGGCGCTTCCGAACCAGATTAGTTTTAAACGAGCGAAATTTTAGTAAAAAATAGCTTTGTTACGATCGAAATTTAGTCGCGGGTTTGAGCTGTTGCCGTAATTTGGGTTATTTTACACTGTCTTTCAACCTTACTCTATCGATATGTAGAAAAAATTGTTACCCTCTTGTATAAGATTTCAAGCTGACTGAGATGGATTCCAAGGGTTGCAATCGCGTTTCTTGGACTATTTCTCACCTCAAAATTGATGATTCCCTCCCTTTCCAAAGCTGAAATATGACTAAAAAAGGAAATAAAAATTGGAATTTTTTTTCACTGGTGTCTATGGATATTACTGGAGAACGAAAGTAAAAACAATTGAATTTGGTCGGTTCATATTCTATACTATTTTAAATAGAAAAGAAGAGAAAAGAAAAGAAAGTCTCCAGTGTTGGTGTAGCAGAATCTTACCGCTTTCTTTTTGTCGTTTCTTTCACAAAGATTATGTCTATTTCTTATTTTTCTGGACGGGAATAGTTTTATAAACATTTAATACCACTTTCCCCATATATTTTACTGTCTTCCGATAACTCTAGTACCTTTCTTTTCAAAAAAGGTAAGAAAATGTGCGAAATTCTACGGATCATATCCTTTACTACGATCGACATTTCCTCGCCGGCTAAAGTCGTAGTCAGATATTTAAGGCATTTAAGAGTGTATTTCAACCTTTTCCTATCAATACGTTAAAGAATATTTACAATTGTTGAGGCTGAATAGGAGCCCCAAAGCGATCAAAGTTAAGGCTGGCAACATGCCTTTAAGGCTGGATTTTACATAAAAATAGCGATTTAGTGCGAAAAGGATTTTAATACCGAATTAAACAATTTAATTACATAGAGACAAACGATCCAATACTTTAGCCATGAGATAGAGTACAAGTAGAACACAACTGAAAGGTGGTATCAGCTGTGTTTGCTCCGATTTTTACGAAAGCGCTTCCATAAAAGAGAAAAAAAAATGCTAAAAACTTCCATATCCTCATGAAGCGAAATGATTTCGATACTCAGGTCTTTTAGCAAAACTGCGCCCTCTTTCTTTCTTATGTTAGAAACGGCAGATATTGGCAATCGTACATGAAGAAAATTGGCATTTTTTGGCCGAAACACTAGCCTAAAAACAGGTTCAAAGCTCAACTTGGATGGCCTTCAGCTCGAACACAACAAGAAAAATGTTGATTTTTCTTCTACGTGTCGATAGAATTACGTTCAAAGACACAATGAAATAACCCAAATTACCAGCAACAGCTCAAACCTAAGAGTTAATTTGGATCGTAACAAAGCCATTTTTGGGTAACATTTCGTTCTTTTTCTTTCATATTTTGGAAACGGCAGGTATTGGTCATGTCCGAAGACTCTAAAATACATTACGAAAATACATTTCAATGTTTGCAAAAGTTTCTTTATGAAATTCAATAACGACGGAAGTGAAAAATGCAAGAACGGAGTATCGAAATCATTTTGCTTCATGATGATGGGGAAGTTTTTGGCGCTTTTACGGAAGCGCTTCCTCGCGGGCTGAAATTGTAGCGAGATATTGGAAACATTCGAAAGTTTATTTCAACCTTTTTCTATCGATACGTGAAAGAAAATTTAACATTGTTGAGGTTCACTGGGAGCCCCAAGGCGATCAAAAATAAGTGTGGCAGAGTGCTTTTAGGCTGGATTTTAAAACAAAATGTGATTTAGCGCGAAAGGGGTTGTAAAATCGAATAAAACCATTTAAATATATAGAGACAAACGATCCAATACTTCTTCGATATAGTAAAACTCTTTGGGAGCTAGGTAGCATTGAGTCTTCAGAGAAGAAACCCCCATCATAGCAAGTGTTTCGTCCCTGTAACTCCTGACACTCTAAGGGGGCCGGGTCAATCCCAGATGCCTCCCTGCTACCAACTTTTTTTTCCTCCTGGGTTGCTTGCCAGGGATTCGAACCAGCGTACATCTGGTATCAAATCCGGCGTCAAACCACTTCAGCCAACAGGATGCCCTGTCATAGGAGATTTTTAATCCTTATGAAGCAACTTTTCATTCCGTCTGCTCCATATCCAGCGAGAACTGTTCTCAGCTGTTTCGGCTAGTAGCCTTATGACTTTTGTTCTCTTGTTGCCACATATGGAGAGTTTGCTTAGAAGTCTATAGGCTGAAGAACCCACAAATCCTCTGGCACCAATCTCTACTGGCATTACCTTAGCTTCGTAGCCATTCGTTTTTACTTCTTTTGTCAAGTCCAGGTATTTTCCTTCCTTTAAGGCATGGGCCTCTTCCATTCTGCCTTCGTAGGGGAAGTTAGTTCCACCATGATAATTTGTTGTGTTGAAGCAGAATGGATCACGATGTCAGGCCTTAATGCTGTCTTTCTGATAACATCAGGGTGTCTTTCCCATTCAGGGAGGTCTGCTAAAACCACCTAATCGTCGCAGCCGTCGAGCAGACCTTTTCTATGAGTGTGATCGACCCTCCGTGCCATTTTTTGACTCCACCTTCTGTGGCGAATACTGTTGAGCTTGTTGAAGAGGGGTGGATTTCCTCTTTAGCTGTGCTTATGGCCGAGGCAAGTTCTTGAAGTACTCTGCTATGCCTCCATGTGTATCGCCCTTGTGAGAGCGCTACTTTGCACGAGCTCAGTATATGCTCTGTAGTTTGCCTGCCTTGGCACATTGGGCATGTAGGGTCGTCCTTCTTTCACCATCGCATCAGATTTGCGTTTGAGGGTAGGAGATCATAGACGGACCTGATGAGGAAGCTTATTCTCAGAGGCGCCATGTGCCAGATATCATTCCATATTAAGGATTTCTGTATGACAGTGCCCCAATTTGTCCACTAACCTTGCTGAGGCTGCTTGACCGCCTTCTGTACCTGTGTAGAAGCTTCCTTATTCCTGATCTCATCTATGACCATGTCCCTTTTTTCCTTGTCTTCTGTTTTTGACCACCATTTGGCGGTGGTTGATCCAAGGCCCCTGCGGTCAGTTTGAGTTTGACCGATTACCTCTTTCATTTTAAGGCATTTTTTCGCCTCGTCTACGGCTTCTGTGACCTTCCACTTTCTTCCAGTTTTCAGGGATGGCTGGACGGTTTTGACCACGGGATCATCAGATTCCTCCAACATAGGTAGTAATCTGGCTTTGCCGCATTTATACTCCTCTAGGATAGATTTCATTGGGAGTTTTAGCTTTACTTTTCGGCAGTACATTGCCACGTCTGCAAGACCCGGAGGAACCCCCAGCCATTTTCTTGTATATTTGTTGATTTTAGCTTCTATTGCTTCTACTGTGGAGGAGCAGATATCGTAGACTAAGAGTGGCCATAGAAGTTCAGGAATAAGCATGAACTGCAGGCACCATATCTTGAATTTACCCTGGAGTCCACACTTATTAATGGCGAGAGGGCTTTCAGAAGCGAGTTCTAACGTTTCAGTCATACCATCTTCCGAGGCTCTTGCCTGGTTTTTGACTAACTGTTGGTATTTGCTGTTCTGCTAATGTGAAGGTCGTGGCTTCGCCAACCTTGCCTTTCCTTATTGATAAGCTGCGGGATTTCTTTGGCTTGAACTCCATTCTGCACCATGACATTAAGACACCTAAGCGCGTCAACATCCGCCTTGTCTCATCTTCTTTAAAGCAGATAATGGTGGTGTCATCCATGAATGCTTTCAGGGAAGGCATTGAACATCCGCCACCTAGATCTGCGGGACCTGCACTGCCTTCTGCTGCTTTCAATATGACTTCCATGGCCATTACGAACGGTATTGGGGATATTGTGCATCCCATAGCAATTCCAATCTCCAGATTGATCCAATTAGTTATGTAGTCATTTGACGAGAACCTCATGCGGAATCCACTGAAGTAGCCATCTAGCATCACCTATATGACCTCTGGTACATGGTACATTCTAGGAGCTAGCTGGATCATCTCGTGTGGTACTCATCCGTAGGCATTTGCCAGGCCTAGCCATACAACATCAAGATTCAGTCTCTCTGACTCCCAGATATATCAATAGCCTCCCAGATCATTGTTGCATGTTCCAAGCAACCGGAAATCCCAGGAATGCCACTCTTTTGGACATAGGTGTTTATATATCCATTTTGTTGTTAAGTATTTTGTTAGGCGTGACGCCATGACTGAGAAGAATATTTTACCTTCAACATTGAGCAGTGATATTGGGCGAAACTGGTTTATTCCTCTCGAATCTTGCTCTTTGGGGATATACACCCCCTCTGCAGTCATCCATTCTTTACTGATCTTGATGTTTTTCCATGCACTCTGTAGTATTTTGTGTAGCTTCTTGAGAACGTTGGGGCATCTTTTGTACAGCAGATAAGGGATTCCATTGAGCTCTGGATCAGATTTAGCTCTAGCTTTGTTTACTACTGCTATGAATTCCTGTAAGCTTGGAGACTTGCTGTCGAACTTTATTCCTGGAGAAGCTGGCCATACAAGGCCTGTAGTTTCTTCCAGGGGTATCTTGCCAGTGGGATCTGAATATGTCTTCTTTAGATGAGTTTCGAGATCTTCTCTATCTATTGTCAAAGTTCCAGACTTGGGTTGCTGGAAGAGCTGTCTTGCAAACTGGAATGGATCCCTGATGAAGCGTTCCTGGTTCTTCCTCTTTTGGCTGCGCTTCCTTCTGGCAGACTCAGCTCTGCTCAATGCTGAGTGCCTCGCTTTCAGTAGGCGTCATGTGACCAGAAGCCCATTAGTTTCTTCGCTGCTTGCTGCTTTAATCCTTTTCTTCAGTTTCCTCTTTTGCTTACGCAAGGTGTCCATTTCTAACTGCCTCCTGCTTCTCTGTGGTGTGCATTTGGTTTGGTGTTGTTTCGCCCAAAATGTGTCCAGACAGGTTTGATAGACGATATCACCGAAAGTGGCAAGCTTGTGCTCCAGGGTGCCTTTCCCGAACAGCGAGTCAATCGTGAGGACTATTTTGCTGTCCAGATCTTCCCATTGCTTTCCTGAACTTGCTGGTGGGAAATTGATCTTTTGACGTTTGTGGCTACTGGGGTGTCTCAGTACATCGTCTCGGTTCTCAGCTTGGATTTCCTTAGCACTGTGGTTTTGAACCTGGCCTTGGTTTTCCAACGTCTTATCTGCTATAGCAGTGCGCTGCTGTTGAGACGACACGCTGAGACAACCCATTTTAGTGCTGTAGATTTTTATTCCTCTGTCGGTTGCAAATCTTCTAACGCATATACATGAATAGTCCATTTCCAAACCGACATTCGTTGTCCTTGTTCTCGTAGTCCTTGGGGCGGTTGCGAATTATCGCCGATTGATCTATCATTCTCTCCCCCTTGCGGTGGATCATTTTTCTGTGTTTGGCTTCGTAGCAATTTTAAGAAATCAAGGGGTTGCTAGCCCACAAGACCTCGTTGTCTAGTCTCTCCCAGTGTCACCTGTCTATCCAGGAGTCTTTCGGTCTTTCTCGAACGTGCTTCGGCCTATTACCGGAAGTCAATAGACGATCTATGTATAGCAGTAAGAAACTCTTGGGGAGCCAGATATCAGGGAGTCTTCAGAGAAGAAACCCCCTCATAGCAAGTGTTTCGGCCCTGTAACTCCTGACAATCTAAGGGGGCCGGGTCACATCTAGGTCATGACTCCCAGATGCCTCCCTGCTATTAACTTGAGATAGAGTACAGGTAAAACATCACTGAAAGGTGGTATCAGCATGTGGTTGCTCCGATTTTTACGGAAGAGCTTCCGTAAAAGAGGAAAGAGCGCCAAAAACTTCCCCATCCTCATGAAGCGAAACGACTTTGATACTCCTTTCTTGCATTTTTTCACTTCCGTCGTTATTGAATTTCATAAAGAAACTTTTACTAACGATGAAAAGTATTTTCGTAATGTATTTTAGAGCCTCATGACATAACCAATCCATGCCGTTTCCAAAATAAGAAAGAAAAAAATCGAAATTTTACCGAGAAATGGCTTTGTTACGATCGAAATTAACTCGTGGGAGTAAGCTGTTGCTGGCCATTTGAATTATTTCAGTGTCTTTGAACTAACTTCTATCGACACGTAAAAAAAAAATCAACATTTTTCTGGTTGTGTCCGAGCTAAAGGCCATCGTAGTGGAGCTTTCAACCTGTTTTTAGGCTAGTGTTTCAGCCAAAACTTGCAAATTTTCTTCATGTAAAAGACTTTAAAATGAAACCAAAACATTTAATTGTATGGACAAAAAACATTTGAGGCTTTAAAGATGAAATTGTGTAGTTGTG
Source organism: Plakobranchus ocellatus (assembly GCA_019648995.1). Taxonomy (NCBI): domain Eukaryota; kingdom Metazoa; phylum Mollusca; class Gastropoda; family Plakobranchidae; genus Plakobranchus; species Plakobranchus ocellatus. Next base: position 11,931 of record BLXT01000501.1, on the reverse strand, counting down.
TAGAAAGTTAGTAAATTTGTATGCTTTTTAAGCTTGCGTTAGCTTAGGTATTGGCAAAGGTACGTCAGTAAAAGAGCGAAAATCGATTTATAAATTCCACATCACAATGAGACGCCAGGATTTCGATACATACTTCTTTGCAATTCTGACTTCCGTCGTTATTAACTTGTACAAGGCAACCTTTGCTTTCAATGAAAAGCACAATCCCAAAGTATTTTAGCGTCTTCCGACATGTCTAATATCTGCTGTTTCTAACATAAGAAAGAAAGAGGGCACAATTTTACTAAAAAAACTAACCTTGTTACTTTCGAAACCAACTCGCGGCTTTGAGCTAGTGCTGACCTTTGGGGTTATTTTATAGCGTTTTTCAAACTTATCTTATCGATATGTAAAAAAATTTGTTACCCTCTTGTATACGATTTGAAGCTGACTGAGATGGATTCCAAAGGTTGCAATCACGTTTCTTGGGCTCTTTCTCACCTCAAATTGATGGTTCCCTCGCTTTCCAAAGCTAAAATCTGACTGAAAAAGAAAAAAAAAGTACCTTTGGTCACTGGTGTCATTGGATATTATTGGAGAACGGTGAAAAAGTCGTACTTGGTCGGTACAGTTTCTACACTCTCTTATACACCAGTTGCGGTGTAGCAGAATCTAACCGCTTTCTTTTTCTCGTCTTTTTCACAAAGATTATGTTTCTTTTTTATTCTCCTGGACGGAAAAGTTTTATACACATTAAATACTACATTCCCGATTTATTTTACAGTCTTCCTATGACTCTTGTGCTTGTCTTTTCCAAAAAAGGATAAGAAAATGTGCAAAACCTACGAAATGTTTTCCCAAAATTGGCTTTGTTACGATCACAATTAACTGGCGGGTTTGAGCTGTTGCTGGACATTTGAATTATTTTCAACCTACATTAATCGACACGTAGAAGAAAATTCAACATTTTTCTGGTTTCGTTCGAGCCACAGGTCTTGCAACCTGTTTTTAGGCTTTTGTTTCACCCGAAAATTGCCGATTTTCCTCATACAAATGACTTCAAAATGAAACCAAAGCATTTGATGTTTTGATGATAAAATAGAGAGGAAATTTAGTTTATTTTTATGCTTTTAAAACTCGCATTTACTTAGATATTCACGAAGAGGCGTCAGTAAAAAGAACGAAAATCAACTTAAAAATTCCACATAGCAATGAAACCTCTCGATGTTTATACATTTTTCTTGCAATTTTGATTTCCATTGTTATTGACCTGTACGAGGAAATCTTTGCTTTCAATGAAAAGCATATTTCTAACATGTTTTAGCGTCTTTCGACATGTACAATATCTGTCGAAAAAGAGGACGCAATTTAGCTCAAAAATTGCATTGTTACGATTGAAATTAACTCGTGGGTTTGAGCTAGTCCTGGCCATTTGAGTTATTTCATAGTGTCTTTCATCCTGACTCTATCGATATGTAGAAAATATGTTACCCTCTTGTATAATATTTGAATCTGACTGAGATTGATTCCAAGGGTTGCAATCACGTTTCTCGGGCTATTTCTCACCTCAAAATTAATGGTTCCCTCCCTGTCAAAAGCTAAAATCTGTCTAAAAAAGAAATTTAAAAAAAAGGCCATTAGGTCACTTATGTCCATGAATATTACTGTAGAACGAGCGAAAAAACAATCGTATTTGGTCGGTACATTTTCTACATCTGTTAAATAGAATGTTAAATAGAGAAAAAGAAAAAAATAAAAGAGTCCTAAGTTGCGGTGTAGAAGAATCTTACCGCTTTCTTTTTCTCGTTTCTTTCATAAAGTTGTGTTTCTTTTCATTCTCTTGGAAAGGAATGGTTTTATAATTACCATGTAAATACCATACTCCCGATGTATTTTACTGCATCTCGATCACTCTAGTGCCTGTCTTTTCCAAAAAGGGTAAGAAAATTTTAACGTTTTCTGACATGGCTAATCCCTGCCGTTTGGAAAATAAAAAAGAAAAAGTGCAGTGCAATGTTTTTGTTAGTATCATATTCAACAAGGTATCAACAGTGGATCACAATCAACATGCTATAAATACTGGATAGTATCAATACAGGAACATAATCAAGATAGTATCAACAGTAAATCACAATCAGAATCGTGTCAGTACTGGGTCACAATCATCATATCAGTAATGAATCACGATCAATATAACATCAACATTAAAGTAGTGACAAATTTGTAAGCATTTAAGAGTGTATTTAAACCTTTCTCCATCGATTCGTGAAAGAAAATTTAACATTGTTGAGGCCAAATCGGAGCTCCAAGGCGATCAAAATTAAAACTGGCAATGTGCTTCTTCGCTGGATTTCCAATTTAAAGAAAAAGGCGATTTTTCGCGAAAAGGATTTTAAAATCGAATAAAACAATTTAAATGTATAGAGACAAACGATGAAATACTTCGGCCATGAAGTAGAGTACAAGTGAAACATAACTGTCAGGTGGTATCAGCATGTGTTTGCTCCGATTTTCATGAAAACGCTTTGGTAAAAGAGGAGAAAGCACCGAAATATTCCCCATCGTCATGAAGATCAAATGATTTGGATACTCACTTCTTGCATTTTTCACTTCCGTCGTTATTGAATGAAATAAAGA
>BLXT01000492.1:1163986-1189013 GCA_019648995.1 Plakobranchus ocellatus | reverse complement strand
GATCCAGAGATGATACTAGCTATGTGGACCAATTGTCAAGGAGACGCCATGGATCTAGGGACAGTACTAGTAATGAGGATCGTGTATCGAGGAGGCACCATGGATCCAGAGATGATACTAGCTATGTGGACCAATTGTCAAGAAGGGATCATGCGTCAAGGAGGCACCATGGATCCAGAGACAATACTAGCTACGTGGACCAATTGTCAAGGAGACGCCATGGATCTAGGGAAAGTACTAGTAATGAGGATCGTGTATCGAGGAGGCACCATGGATCCAGAGGTGATACTAGCTATGTGGACCAATTTTCAAGAAGGGATCATAGATCTAGAGCCTGTACTAGTAATGGGGATCATGTGTCAAGGAGGCACCATGGATCTAGGGAAAGTAATATTAATGAGGATCGTGTATCAAGGAGGCACCATGGATCCAGAGACAATACTAGCCATGTGGACCAATTGTCAAGAAGGGATCATAGATCTAGAGCCCGTACTAGTAATGGGGATCATGTGTCAAGTAGGCACCATGGATCCAGAGACAATACTAGCTATGTGGACCAATTGTCAAGTTGGGATCATGGATTCAGAGAAAGTCCTTGTAATGAGGAGCATCATCCATCTAGATACAGGATTAGTTATGGGCGGCATTCATCAAGCATCACCGCCAATCTAGAGAAAAGATCAGGGATGTGGATCTTTCACCAAGGAGGCAGCAGTGGTCTTTTAACATTGGTGACAGTCATCCAAATAGTGGGCATGAATTAAACAATGCTGATGTTTACCGTCTATCAGTAGATTGTCGAGGAGAAGATAGCATGAAGGATGCTGACTGTTTCTCTGGATCATTGGATGTGCAGAATTACCTTAGAAGGTATCAAGGTGATATTGATAACCTTTTCATGTTGGATTTAAGAGGATATCATGATTCAGACAACTTTAGGGATATTCTGTCGTCAGCCAGCTCTAAAGTAGACTCAGATGATTATCATTTATCACCTTGTTCTAAACACTCATCTTGCCATCTAAAAGACACTCACAGGCATTATTCTTTACCAAGATCTGAACATTGCTCTGAATCAAAAGACACCAATGGTTACAATATGCCACCATCTCAAAGAAGCCGCCGTCAGTCTAAAGGCAAGGACAAGCATGATCCATTGTCATTCTCAAAAATTCCATGTCGGGCAAATGATACTGACAGTGACAATCCATCATCCGCTTTGAGAAGTTATCAACATTCAAGAGGCTGTGACACGTTCAATCCATTACCAAGACCAAGAAATTACCATGAGTCAAAAGACATTGCTAGTTACATTCCATCACCGGTTTCAAAAAGTTACCATCATTCAAGAGACACAAAAGAAAACAACCAGTCAAAGGACATGTGCATTTATAATCCAACAACAACTCACAAAAATTATGCTCAGCAAAAAGACCCTGATAAATATGATCCATCACCTCGTCTAAGAAGTTCTGACATCTTTGAAGATGATATGAATTATGAAGCAACACCAATTTCAAGAGATTATTATCGGGAACGAGACGCTGATAGTGATAGTTACTATCCATCACCAAGAGACTATCTGCAGGCAAAAGACACTGATAAGCACTATCAACCATCAACAAGTTCAAGAAATCTTCCTCTGTCGAGAGGCACTGGAAATCACCAATTAGTGAGTACAAAGGAAGGTCATAGTACTGAAGACATTGATGATTATCGTCCTTCAGAGGATTTGAGATATTACCTTCTATCAAAGTCTGACAGTGACAGTAAGCCAAAAGGTCCTTGGTATGACAGACAATCTAAAGGAAGTGGCAATCACAATTCCTCAGCTGATTTCAGAAGATCCCATGAATCTGAATGTGACAATTCTCCTGATGGCTTTAGACATTACAAGCTGTCTTCAAAAAGTGAGGACCCTGAGAACTTTGGGGAAGGTCAGTATTGAAATATTCAAGCACATAGTTATTTATTTGAGCCAAAGGTAAAGACAAAAGGAAAGAAAATGTGCACATACCTGATGAATGAATGTAAGTTTCTCCGTATCACTGATTACATCTTAGTGTATAAATTTTACTGAACTTCAAAGAGCTTGGTGTGACTGACTCAAAGGCACATGAGGGTAGGCCAAAATAAAGGCAACAGAGTGAGAAAGGATGAGTGTGCATGTAGATTCAGCAACAGTAAAGTGTGTCCATTTCATCCAATTGGTCAAGCAAGTGGAACAAGCCAGTGTAAAATAAAACTTATTGTACTGACTGCTCACTTGGAAACCCACCTGTGCAAGCCATCACTAGGTTTAGTTTTGGCTTTTGCCAGAAGAGCGTAGCAGGGCGATGCACACGGTAACTTTAAAAAAAAATGTTCTCCCAGCCTCCCATTTCTTAGGTCTACATTCCCATTTTTTTTTTTTTTTTATCTATGTCTTTCTTACTCTTTTAGTTTTGCTTTTTCTTCCAGCCATGTGTTGTTGACTTTAGGCGAAAATGGCTCTTAGGCGGTTGATTTTAGCAGAAATAAAGTTACTTAAAGAAAGTGATGTTGACTTGAATCCAGGTTATTTTTTTCTGGACTCCATCGTAACTTAATACCATCCAGATTTAACTGTGATTTTCTTAATAAAAGCATTATTGGATTCATTAAAGAGAATCTTTTGATCATTACATCATACACATTTAATGATCATGGCTTTATCCTAATAGTGAGAACAAAAAAAAAAATGAGAAAATAAGCAACATGATGTATTATTAATCATATTTTTTTGGGCATATTAAATTGTAAATGTGAAATATATGACCCTTTAATTTATTTTTTTGTATGTAGACAAAAAAATGTTTATTTTGCTGAGGCCATTCTGTCAAAAAAATTTCAATAAAAGATTTTTAGTGCTGAAGTGTCCACAGTAGCTTTTAACTGATTTACCCTTGGTGCCTCACAATTGGTTTTAATGACCTGCAATGCAATAACATCATTTCATATTCAGTAATAATAGTATGTTGTTTTAAAAAATAAAATGTTTTTTGTTTTTGTATATAGTAGGCAGTCCACAACAAGGTGATCTCAGGCTTTCAGGCCCTCAGCCAGGCCAGGGCACTGGTGGCAGGGCTTGAATCCACAACAGAAGGGTCCCTGCAGATCTCAAGGCAAATTCTCTATCCATCATGCCACCAAAACTCCTGTTTTAAAGCGTAACACATATATAAGGGGCCTACTCTGTTTTATTAGATATGTTGGTTTTTTTTTTTAAAGTTGTTTTATAGATGAAATATTTCCTTCTTCTTTTCTTCTACAGATTTTTTTGAAGACATGAGTGATAGAATTCTCCCTGCAGATGTTGACACGGGCCTAGATCCTGCGAAGCCTGTGCTTTCCTTTGAAAAGTACACCTCACTCTATCAAAACGAAAGGAAAATTAGACTGAAAAAGCTCCGCCTGCTGGCCTGCAAGGCTTTTGTTAGCAAAGAGAAGCTGGCCATAGCCAAGATCTGCAATAGCAGGGGCAAAGATTGCAACCTCAAAATTGAGCCCAGACATGACAGGCCTCTGGCCAAAAGCGCTGGTGTTGGGGCCGTAGTTCACGTCCTGTTTGATGGAGTTCTCGCAGGCACGGGAGCCGCTGGCTCAAAAATCCAGGCCAAAAGGAATGCATTTGAGGCAGCACTGCGAAAAATCTACATGCCCTACCTGAGGGTGTATGAAGGGGCAGACAAGCACCGCGAGCTCCAGGCTTCCATAAAACAATTCTCTAAAGCAAGCGGGCAGAGCCAGAATGCTGTAATGCCCATGTCGAAAGAATTGCTGGGTGCAACAGTCTGGCGTCGGCCATCTAAAAAGGCTCTCGACAAAATGAGAAGGGCGGCAAAAAGGAGGATGGAAAGATTGACAACAAAACCAATGTCTTCAACCAAAAAGGAATGGGGGGGGAAAAAAATCCCTTGAAAAAGTTGGTGCGTGATTTCCCAACCAATCCCAAAGGTTGAGAGGAATGCATGTCCTAATTTGAATTGAGAAACCATATTGTCTAACAACCATGATGAAATGTTAGCCTTGGGGCCTGGTGAATCATGACAATTTTAATGTAACATTATAATGATGTGTGAATTTCCACTACCAGTATGTGTTCCTGTCACTGATTGCATACTATTTTAATTGTGCAAGTCCTCTGAAGTCAATTTGGTTCCGAGCTGAAAATTTTCTCTTTTTTTTTTTTTGCTTTTTGTGAATAGATTTTGTGCTGGGGAGAAGATATAAGTGTGTAATTCTAAACTGTAAATTTTCTTGCCCTTGTTAATCCCACTCACTTTTAAGTTTGACTTATGGGCCATTATGTAACAAATTGTGTATTGAACATAGAAAGAAACATGATGAAATCAGGAAGGAAATGCAAGGTAATGCTATATTAGTCTATTCAGTATCTCCCTTCAATCCCTTCTTTACTAGTTCACAGTTCACCTTGTATAGCCTGCTGAGTTTAAATCTTTACATACATATTTACAATATACATATATATATATATAAAGACACATATAAAACATATATACCCGGCATCGCAGTTTAACACGGCCGCATTGGCAAATTTGCGGCTGCATTTTTTTTACTTTCCCGCACTTTTTTCGCATTTTTTCTCATATATTCTTGCTGCACTCGTTGGACTTTGTTTGGTTTCAGTCTGTCGACTACTACTATTTTAACATTTTTTTTTTTAATGTATCCCTCGCAATGTGATTTATAGCGGCCGCGAGGAAGAAAGGTCGACCCCCCCCCCCCCTCCCTCGGTTATCTTTAGCGCCATGCTTTGAGCTGACCTATTTTTACAGTTGAAAACCCAAGAAATAAAGCTTTTTATTTTTTTTTCCGTACACCTTTCATTTGGTTCATTAGCGTATAGGGTACAACAATTCCCTAGAAATCGAAATATTTTGTTGAAAAAAAAAAACACGCTAAAGTTATATCTTAAGAAAGCCTATCCATATTTCTATTACATCAGAATTGAAATTGATCAGTCTCAACACGCTTTTTTTGTTTACTTTAATACCGTCGTGTTTGGTAGGCTAGGCCTAGGCCTGGTCAGAGCCGAATGCTAGAATCTAAATATTTGTGTGAGGACTGGTGTTTTGGACTTGCAGAATGAAAGTGGATGGATCTGAAAAGCTGTAACGTTTTTATAACTTTATAAGTTCTTTACTTTATCCGAGAAAGTAGAAATTAATTATGAATAGTTTGTCTTAATTGACGGATTTGTATCGGCTAGAGGTAGTGCTGGGTTAGCTTGATATCTGAACACCCGATGTGGATAGGGCGATCACTTAAACAGTCTGCCAACTTTTTAGCGTGTGCTTTAAGGAAAACAACAATAGCTCAATTGAAAGTTAAAAAGCTTAAAAGAATAGTTCAAATGAAGGTTATCTTTGTTAGCATTTTTTTTAATTTGTGTATTTTTTTAGGCTTTAATTTTTCTTTAAAAATTGGTCACGTGGCCTTACTAAATGCCTCAGGTTCTAACAAGCAGTTTGACTTGGTCTCTTGGGGGAAATGGTGGTCAAGCCTTTTTCTACTCTATGTAAACACAGGTAATGGGATGAAAGTAATGATTAGAAATGGTTCATACAAGCTATTATAAAATTTTTTTTTTCAATGTTTTTACATTGTTTTTGACAGTAGTCAATCATGCAAGTATTGACTATGCCGTTAAAGCAAAAAAGATTGGTTTCTAGTGAGTGAATTTATCATATGATCGAAACCATCACCTTTGAACTGCCAGTTGGCTTCATTGCTTGCATGAGAAGAAAAAAATTTAGCCTAACCTTTTCTAATGGTATTGTGTAGATCTACTTCAAATCTAGTGTCAAAGTAGTATAAAATAAATTTGTCTTTTGTGGACCGATACACAACATTGTTGTCATACATTAAGCTTTGAGTGAGCTTGGCTTGTCCTTTTTTTCTCCTTTTTGAGGGAGAGAGCAAAAGATTTTGCGAACATGTGATGATAATGACATTGGCATATTATGGTTTTTATAATGAGAAATTCAAAGTATTTAAAGGCCTGCTCAATGAACAATAAATAATTATTAGCTGCACATGCAAATAGTGATGATGAATAAGAATAACAAAATCAATGCTTGTTAACAGTGAATAGTCTAATATCAAACAGTGTAAAAATTTAAAAAAAAATGTTTAAGAGTTGAAGCTCATGTTTAAAAGTAAAACTGTTACCATATAATGTAGGAGTAAGGGAATAAACTTGGCAATTATAATAACATCAGAAGAAAAAAGTTTTTAATCTGGGTAGGCCTACTTACTTTTGGTTATCTTTCAATCTAATAATTGTAAATTACTGCGGAGAAGTTCATACATTACAATTTTACATTTTTTTTTTTTATATATTTTTTAAATTTTGTTTTAAAAACTTACCGGTTTACCGGTATTATGTTGCATGTCACGATGTACACCTCAATAAATAACAAAATTTTTGTTGCAATGTATGAATTTTTTTTGCACTTTTTGTCTTATTGCTGTTGCATTTTTTTGGCAATTTTTTTTTTAATCTTTGGCATTTTTAGAGGTTTTAATTGGCATTTTTCCGCGATGCCAGATATACAATACCTTTATCTTGAGGCTGATTATTATTATAATGAGTAGCAACTCCCAACTACTTCAGTTTTGAGGAAAAGACATTTCTTCAAGTAAAATGTTTCTTTTTTTTCCACCTACCAGTAATATGCATTGGGATGAAAAAAGGGTAAAATTATATTTACAAATAATAATTCCAACAAAGATTGAACATACCTGTGTAGTTTCATGCACCTATATATTTTTAGAGGATTTGCAAGATACATTGTTAATCAATTGTTTCAAATGTTTAAAATACAAAGTTTTTTCTTGTTTGCAGCGGTTTCCTTTCTTATTTTCTCCTGTTTTGGTCTTGAAAATTCAAATTGCATTAAAATGTCTTGTGTCATTCAATTGCATTGATACCACTGTCTCTCTCAAGCTGAGAAGTATATCAATTCCACAAGCTCATGTAATATTACTCATGTATTAATACAACCTTTTCTTTTTCAAAAATATTAATGTTATTGAAATGTAAAAATATGCCATATATTTCAAAGGCTATAGGCTGCTTTCATGAGGTAACTCATTGTGTACTTAATGTCCTGGTTATGTGTGGAATTTTTGCTTATTTCGATGTATTGTTGATTTGTCCATTTCCTCCAGTAAATACAATTAACCCTGTTTGATTTATAGTAAATAGTTTCATTTCCCCATCATCATCCTTTGTTTTATAATTCTTTTTTCTTTTTGCTTTTGGTTTTTCTTTCTTTCTTTCTTTTTTTTTCAGGTGAATGGGCTTAAAATGATCCCAAAATATTAAGATCTTTTTAAAAGAAGATCAACTTATGCAAGTTTGACTTAACAAAATGGGACTGCCAAAAAAAGGGTTGGGTTTTTAAGGAAAGTCATCACTTAAGAGAGTTCAGTGTAAAACTCATTCTGAAGCAACAGTGTAAATGTAGCCAAATAAAGTGCAGTATGCAGCATATTTGGCTATTGAGTACACCCTCCTCCCCCTATCGTTTTTTTATCGTCCCCTCCCTCCCCGGAGCTGATGGGGCTATGAAGGTTTTACGTGTTGAAATAAATGTGTTGTGCAACTACTGCAACAGAAAGAGGGGTTTTTTTTTTAATACGTACACAAACACACACACATAATATATATATATATTTATTTATATCATTATCATCTAACATGTAATTTTATGGATAAATCGCGAAAAAAAAGTGGTCAACCATTCATAGATTAAGCTCATTCAGTTCTCATTCACCACCAAGTAAAGAGACACAGACCAATTTTTTTTTCATAGATCTACTCCTGTTATCCAACTGTGAATGAATATTACCTCACTGACAGTGGTACTCAATTGAACTTTACCCTTTTGTAATTGGAGATTTTTTGTATTTTTTCGAAATGCAGTAAAAAACGTGACATAATTTTGGGGTCCACCTTTTAGCATTTGCTCTAAGCCCTGAAGAGTGGAACAGTGGGGAAATTTAATACATTTATAATGGAAATGAAACAAAAGAAAATTCAACCTTGAAAAGTAACATGAGCCCAAAAGTTTTAGTACATTTGAAAAAAGAACCAAGTGCATAACTGATGTCAAGCTGACCTTTCCATTGGCATGCACAGCAGAAAGAGGTTTTTAAGGGCTTAAGATTAACACAAAAGATTAAGACTGCCTAGAGGTCTTTATATCGTAAAATTAACGCTTCTCAGGAACTGTCACTCTCATCTTCCGAGAATCAAATTTCTTTTCCCTTTATTTAAAAAAACTGCATCATAATTTATCTTCTTTAGACACCCTGTCTGTTTGACCAGACTTTGGTGATCAGGTTCCTCCACTCAAACGTTTTTTTTTAGTGTTTGTCAAGAAAATGACCTGCAAAAAGAGGTTCATAATCATAGCTAAAAGTAACAAAGTAAACTTGAAGGTCAAATGTCGTAATTAACAGTTTAGACATGCACGCGATGCTTTCTCTGGTGCTTTGTTAGTCTAGAATCAAATATATTTGATACTGATTGGATATTTAGTAAAGAAAAATATGCATACATGTTTATGTACCGTTGGGAAATTCAATGGCGAAGAGAAAATTGCCCTGCAATTCTGCACAACTACATGTATGAACATATTACACAGAAATTAGACTTTTGTTAATGCACATCTGTCCTGACATCTTAAGAAATCCTAGTTTCTACTATTATATGAGCAAAAAAAAAAATTTTTTTTCCATAATTTTAAAAAATATTGATGTATGTAGTTTTGATTTGTTTTGTGTTTTTGGTTTCAATTCCTATTGAATTTCCATGTAAATTACGTTGTTCTTTTTAATACATTACATGTAAGTTCTTTTGAAAATGAGCACATTTTACAGTAAGATGTAATGGGGTCTTGAGAATTGCAGCGCTCCTGAGTTGTTGCTGAGAAAAACATGAGTTTTGAAAGACAAGGCATATCAAGAAATTGCAGCTTTTTTTTTCTTTTGTTATGAAAATGCATGTACATTGTAATTTACTTTTCAAATCATATAGGGACTCCTCTATTGCAAGATCGAAATTCTAACACTGGTAAACCGACTTGATGGAGGTCTGAAAACCTGAGATCGCTTTATTGTGGACTGGCCATAGAAAAAAAAATCATAGAGAAATGAGTTGTGTGTTACAAACAATGCACTTGGGTTCAGGTTTCCAAAATCCAGAGTAATTTATTTTATCCTCTGGTTTTTGTTTTCTCATTATTCCAGTGGCTATTATACTATATATTTCAGCTACTGTACTTTGTAGCTAAGCTTGCTTCTCAACATCCAGAACAATTAGAGGATCAATGTTTTAAACTTTTTATTCAGCCATAAATTATTGTGTGGCTAAAACATCCTAGCTTTATTTTAAAATTTTAAAGCCTTGTTTTATTTATGTCACTACTCTGAATTGATCAACACTGTGCCTTATTCTAATGTAGCGGAGAACTAACCTGAGAGGAAACCATTTGAGTTGGAGCTTGGGATTGATTGGAGGCAATGTGTAACCATTATAAATTTAAAACTCATCGAGACGGAACAATCAAGTTTGGTTCTTTTCTCCCATACTCCCTTCTAAATTGAAGTCTTTTTAAAGTCAACCTCTTCGGACCATCAAAGTTGGTCGACTCTACCCATAAAAAAGAAATAGATGATAAAACAAAAGGGGCTGCTACAAAGAGTTGACTTATTTAAGCAAGAGTTTAACTTTTAAAAGCGAGTTGACGATATCCAGAGTCCACTGTATTTAGAAGAGAAATGAAATCTTTGTATTTGCAGCATTTGTCTGACTCATTATGACATTAAAAAAAGTATGCAATATGCTGATTATGCAGCAGTTCAACAAGATTATTTCAACTATGGCTAAGGAATGTACCCTTCCTTCCCCCTCCCCCTCCAGTCTTTAAGGATCCAGCTGCCATTGGTTCTACTTTGACTTGAGCCCACCACAAACGCCACGGTTTGACAAAATTGGACTCCACTCTATACAAAAGTTTTAAACAATAAAATTACATGTATGTACATTTACTGTGGTTTTATTAAGGCGTAATGTAGGCCTTTGTGTATCCATTTACTGTGGTTTTTTTTGTGGCGTAATGTAGGCCTTTGTGTATCCATTTACTGTGTTTTTTTTTGTGGCGTAATGTAGGCCTATGTGTATCCATTTACTGTGGTTTTTTGTGGTGTAATGTAGGCCTATGTGTATCCATTTACTGTGGTTTTATTGTGGTGTAAAATGTAGGCCTCTGTCTATACATTTACTGTGGTTTTTTTGTGGCGTAATGTAGGCCTATGTGTATTCATTTACTGTGGTTTTATTGTGGTGTAAAATGTAGGCCTCTGTCTATACATTTACTGTGGTGTTATTGTGGCGTAATGTAGGCCTATGTGTATACTGTGGTTTTATTGTGGTGTAAAATGTAGGCCTCTGTCTATTCATTTACTGTGATTTTATTGTGGCGTAATGTAGGCCTATGTGTATACATTTACTGTGGTTTTTTTGTGGCGTAATGTAGGCCTATGTGTATTCATTTACTGTGGTTTTATTGTGGCCTAATGTAGGCCTATGTGTATTCTTTTACTGTGGTTTTATTGTGGTGTAAAATTTAGGCCTCTGTCTATACATTTACTGTGGTTTTATTGTGGCGTAATGTAGGCCTATGTGTATTCATTTACTGTGGTTTTATTGTGGTGTAAAATGTCGGCCTCTGTCTATACATTTACTGTGGTTCATTGTGGCGTAAGGTAGGCCAATGTGTATTCGTGTCCAAAGGTATCTCTACATTTTTAAACATCACACTAAAAAATGGGGGAATCAGGACTATTGGGCGATTCGATCGATACGGTACAACTAAGATTTGTCTAATCTCACAAAATTGACAATTTTTTAAACTCCTTTCAATTTCAAGCATTATGTGTGACTTTGGTAAAAAAAATGCTACTCCTTCACTGCTAGGTAAAGTCTAGTTATACATCATAGCTCTTGTCAGACCAAAGGGCGTCATTGGTAAGATTCTTCTTGTTTTATAGGTTTCAAAACAAGGATTCTGATTCCTATGCCACTAATTTTCTCCGCTTTCTTTGTTGAAAATTACAGTATTCATAAATTAAGTGTATTGCTGAAGATCATGACCACCAAAACTGTGTTACTCGTGTCTGTATTATGTATGTGATTTTTCTCTGCCTCAACATGCATTATGATGATTGTTCTTCTCACTTTTATCTCCCCCCCTTCACACACACACTCTCTCCCTCCTCCTCTCTCTATCTGTAGTACTTGTAGGTCTTTAATTTTGGCTCTGAATATATATATAACAATTTGACTTTAAAAAAAACACACACTTACATTGGCTTTACAAGAACATCCAATTATAAAATATTGAAGAGAAATAATTGTAAGGTTTTAACTTAAAAACAAATATTTATTAACATTAACATAAATATCACTATAATCAACCATTTTGATTGAAAGACAACACACTGGTACTTCACAAAATGATGCCTGAATTTCTTTAACCTAGAATTTGGTGGGTTATTCAATCAAGCCAGAAGCTCTGACGAGACCACTCCATACATGAGCTTTGTTAAGTGTTTCATGTATCATGACAGTACCGTACATAAATGTCATCAGGGAATTTTTTAAGCAGCCTGAAAACTATGCTGAGCCTTACAATATCTGCTAATGCTACTGATGGCTATTTTGTTTCACTATTCTCAAATGGTAAAATACAAATATCACAACTACAAGTATCGGCATACTTAGTAGAAAATCACAGCTGTTTTAGGCTAATTTCTAAGAAGCTTGCTGAGGGCTGGAAAAATGGCATGCCTGATAGTACTAACAGTTATGTCCTAAGACGATATTGTCATGTCCAGATAGCATGATTTTAGATGTTGCTGCAAAAATGCAAGTCAGTGACACACCTTTATCGTGCTAGAGCAACATGGGTAGAGAAAAATTACTCTTCTTACTCTTCGTTAACTATTACCAGCCCAGTTGTTTATGTCTGTATTCACTCTCAATAATTCTCAGGCTTTTCTGCGTTGCACAGATTTTTTTTCAAGCTATAATATAAAGCACACATGTTTGAACACATGTTATTCTTCTGTCTTCCCATAAGTATCAGCTAAAATGAGCATACATTATCATTCATTTTGTTCAGAATTTGAAGGAGAATTATTTCGCAAAAGTCATATATTGTATAAATTTTATTTTTTTTTAAATCATACAATGGACAAAATACATGTGGAAATAAACATATGATGAAAATTTTAAAATTTTGGCAGATGCAAACAAGGGCCAAAAAAAATTCACAAAACAAAACTTTGCATTTTCAATAAAGTACACTTGTATAACAATGATTTGGTTTTAATGGAGCCTCAATTTTATCCTTCATATGAAATGAGCGCTTACGTTGTTAATTTAAAGGAGAATTATTTTGCCAAACTCGAGCGTATATCACATACTTTTTCAAAATTAAAAAAAAAGAAGATTTAAAATTTAATGCATTAGAACTACACAAGAAATACAAATATTAAAAAAAATAACTAGCAGATGCTAAGAAGAAAAAAAAGTTCACATTTGAAGAAAATAGTGTAAATCTGCTAACTGCATTGAAACAATGTTGTCAAAACAAAGACATGACAAATGAAATAGTTTTACTTGTGTTGTATGCTGTAAAACTGAAAGAGTTTTACAGCAAGAGTGGAAAATATTGTAAATGTTAATACTGAAGAAGTATCCTTGGTATGATCAAATGATGACCTACTCATATCCCCCAAACATATAATTATGTATTTGCATAATACATGGCTCAGCTTTAATTAAAAAAAAAAAAATGCCAATGTGTGTAGTATGTGCAAAGAGATGTGGGTGGGGGATAGGATTGAACTAATGGGAGAGAAAGATGGCAAGAACAATAAGCTTTCTAAAGTAGTCTGGGCTCTCCTAGATCTAGGTGGGCCCAAAATGATGGATATGTTATTTGTTAGCCTATCGAGAGCAATGCAAAAGGATGGAGGAGGAGGGGACGTTCAAAGAGAGGCTTATGACCATGTATTTTCATAGTCATAACAGTACGGTGGAAACAATTCAAAGTGCCAGGGAATGGATCACAACTTCAAATGATTGAATGGAGCAAAATTAGGGGTCTAAGAACAAACACGAAATACGAGGCTGAAGCAAACTTATATATATGCTAAAATCTATTTACAACGAGGAGAGACTTGTAATGCTTCAATGTGGCCGTTTCATGAGTAGCAATTCAACAAGCGATAGTCAGATAGGGGCCTACACATGTGTCGGGATGCTGCAACGCTGCTGCCCCATGTGTATGTAAGTGTTTGATTTAACCTTAGACCAAGGCAGTGGATGATGTGCTAGTACTGTATTTAGCACAGCCTCTAGGTGCCCAAGTTACTGACAACAGAATCGAGACAAATTTTAAATAAAGGCCAAGCACAGTGTCTCTCTCACTCCAGTCACGCCCAGCACACCTTGTCCCACCCCAAGCTTCCTGCATCTCCTCTTCCTTCCGCTTGCAATTGACTTCATAATTATGAACTATATTACAGTGGAAACCTCAAAAACCGAAGTCTGATTACTCAAATTTCTTATAAATTGAAGTATCCACGATCTGAGGTTTTTTTCTTGAGTTCAAACTCATTATTCAAAGTCAAAGAAAGTCGATTCACATAATTCGAAGTTCAAATCGCCACAAAACACAATAAGAAAAAAAACTGCTTTCCTCTCGCCACTCCCAAAAGAGTGCTGATCACTGTCTTAACAAAGCTGGCAATGTGGCATACTCGAGGAGTGCCATTAATAACAACCCCTTTTAATACTAGACTCATAATGCGAAGGCGAAGTTTTGGTCTATTCCCTGGCACTTTGAATAATGAGTTTCCACTGTATTGCCTTTGCGGCCAGGTCCAGATCTAGATCTAGCAAGACTGATTAAAGAGAGGTTGTTCAGCACTGGCAGTGTGTGGCAGATGCCGCGCCCGCTGTAGACCTACATTCAGCATCTCACTTCCCTCCTCTCCTCCCAGTTTGATCCCTCCCCTGACTCAAATTGTTGTGAATGTTACCCCTGAGGTATGCCAGCTTTGTTAAAGCAGTGATTGGCACTATTTTGGGGGTGGCAAGAGGAAAACATTTCTTTTATTATTCTGGTTTGTGGTAATGTGGGCTTTGAATCAAGAGAATCTAACTTCTTTGACTTCAATATATATGAAATTATGAGTTTGAACCTAACAAAGCCAAAGAAAAACAAAAATTGAATACTTCAATTTATGAGAAATTGAAGTACACTGACTTCAGCTTTTGAGGTTTCCATTGTTATTGAGCAATTTGTCTGTCTAGACAAAACATGCACAGTACAATGCCTGTTCTCAAGATAGATTAGGTCTAGCAAGACCTAGTAGTATAACTAGTACTACATGTACCAATATTGTACATATATGTACATTGTATGTTGACAGTGCTTAAAAAGTGAGCTTGCACACACATTTCGGTTGTCATTATCTCTCTGGTTCTCTTCACTGTTTTGTCTCTTCTTGAACTGTTTCATTATAATGCATTCCTTTTTTTTTCAAATCATCAGATTTTGAGTTCAACAAGAAGATAATACCAGGCACAAACAGACCTATCTCGTTACATCCTGGGTTCATTGTATCAATATTACAATTTAAAAAAAAAGGTACCCACAAGGCTTGCTTCACAAAAGTATTGCATAAATTTCACTTTTACAGTAATTGCTCCATAATAATACAAAACATTCAGGCAGCACCAACATGTTTAGAAAATGGATTTCACAAAAATACAATCTCCATCTTCATAACAGCTTTTCTTTAAAACAAACAGCATGTCTTATAGAAATCAGTTTCCATTTGAAAAATATATGGCCCAAATTCTGAACTGAATACATGTATTAGAATATTCATAATGATACATGAATTGCTGAACACTTTTAACCACTATACTTATGAGATCTCACAGAACTTACATCAAACTCCTGTAAATTAAGCAACATTTTTAAAAGATTACTTTGTGATATTTTGATGTAGATTTAAAACAAAACTGTTTGTTGGCAGACCCAGTCTTTCGAGAGTCAGTCAGTTGGTCCATTCATTCAGGGCGATCACTCTGAGCTGAAGTGAAAAGCAGAGACGTTTTCAGGGGGCAGCAACAAATAGCTCTTTGTCTCTCCGCCTTGCTGGCTGATGTGGTGCAGGAGCTCTGCTGTGGAGAGTTTCCGGCGGATGGTCACAGCTCGCTTTTCTCCCCGACCTGAGCTAGATGAGCGCAGCTTGAACTTCATAGCCTCCTCGTGAATGATTATCCTCTCCTCTTTGTTATATTCTGCACTCAGCTTCAGATGCTCTTTGCTTCCAGATGCCACATAATTTTTTAGAGCAATTTTCACTTTTTCACGAAAAGCTGCTGGGTTAAAGTCCGCCCCTCCAGCGGCAGAGGAAGTCAACCCCAGTCCGGCTCGTCCTCTAACTCCCTGGGCTGACACAGGCTCCACAATGCCTGCGCCATCCTTGCCAACACCTCCGCCTTTCCAGCCCATCCTCCTCAGCATCTGGTTTCCAACATTGTTCTCACCAATGGCTTCGTCTTTTTGTTCAACCTCCTGAAGGAGCTCCCCCCTTGATATCACCTCTGCAGCATCTGGACCTTTGACCTTTAAATTCCAGCACAGCGGCCTGAGACGCTCAAGGGCATTGGATGCTGCCTCAGACTTGGCATGTTTTTTGCTTGTACCAGTTCCCTCTCCGACAATCTGACCTTCCAGTTTTGCAATGCACCGAATCGCTCTTTGACCAAGCACAGTGAACTCATTCTCCAACAGAAGACCGCTAAAACTAGCACTGGAGCTGAAGATGCACATAGGTGTACACTTGTAACCTCCCTTTTCACGCTCCATGGGCTCTACTATTATGAAATCTCCCACACATATGTTGCCAGCATCAAGCCTTTGTACTATAATATTTACATTCGACTCATTTTTGGCCTTTGAGTGCCCAGCTGCCTTCTCTACCTGAGGTTCCACAAGCTGATGAGATTCTAAATGCTTTGGTGTCAGCCTTTGGGCAGCCCCTTTAAGTACTTTTGCTGGGGGAGGTGAAAACTCATCAAATGAGGATGTTAGCAAGTTTGTACTAAATGCACCGGAGGCTGAAGGGAAGCGATCATTACAACGTTTCTGAGAAAGTAAGGATTCTTCTGCGATGCCAGGGAAAGGTTCCATCGATCCCTCTATTTCCTTTCGTCCATTCTTCGCAACAGTGATCCTGAGATGAGGTAGGTACACTTTCTGGAGAGCTGCGTTAAAGCCATTTCTCTTTGCTCGAGCTTTACTCTTTGCTGCTCCAGTCCCAGCAAGGATATCATCAAACCAAATGTGGGCCACACAAGCAATCCCCCTCTTTTTGGCAAGCTCCTCGTCAAATGTGTGGCGGACCTCAAACCTGAGCTGCTTGTTGATGCTGTGCATCACCTTCACGATGGCGTGCTCCTGCTTATTCTCCAACGCTCTGCAAGCCATAAGTCTGAGTTTCTTCAAGGTAGCATCTGTCTCCCTCACATACTGAAGTTTGTACTCCTCCAAAGACAGAACTGGCTTGGCCGGAGGGTCAATCCCTTTTTCTGATGGTTTAGCATTGGTGACTTCTGTGAAGAAGAGCACAATAAAAGTACATATCTATGCATATTACAATTACTAAAATTCTACATGTTTGACATGTGAGAAAAATAATACTTCCAGTTTTTGCTTAAAAAAATCATGTTCAACCATGGCTTCCCTGCTAGCTTACTGTCATGGCAAAAAATTAAATGCTATTCTGAACAGCTTTTCCCTCTTATAATCAATTGAACATGACTGTGTATGTGTAGCAGTCCAAAAAACTAATTTGGATACCGGGTTCACATTACATCTCTGTGGAGCATCAGTACACTAAAAAGGCAAGTAGTCTTAGATTTATAAGGGTTTTTATTCAAAAAGTCCTTAAAGAGCCTACACTCATTTTTGGAACCGTTACACATATATGTACAGTGGAACACTTTTAAACCGAAATTCTAGGGAATATGATTTCTATTTTGGTTTAAGCATAGCCATTAAATAAGTAAGATTAATAAAGGAGAGTGACCTGCTACCGAAATATTAAGTTAAATCAATCCCACCCATCGTCACAACACAATATGAATGAACACGCCTATCCACGAAGCTTTCTCTGTTTTTTATCCATTTCTCTATCTCCTTCTACTTCCTTTTCAGTTATGAGATTCTTGCGCCTGTTATTGTTATCGATCTAGAATAGAGCTTTCAAAATTTCATCATCGCTTAAGTAAGTTTTCCAGTCTGAAGTCTCTAGTTTTACAATTTAATCATCACCTATGTTTTCCGGTACTGAAATTCTCAACAAGAGAAATGGCTTTATTATCTCCTGTGATACAACAGTGTTTGCTTAGCTTAGCGCTGACAGGACCTAAATATACAGGGAGTGTCTGACACGGTCCCGCTGCGTAACTGAGTGATGGAAGAGAAGGGAAGGGCAGGTGTGTGCAGTAGACCTAGCCAGACATCAGGCCTAGCCATCTGTAGTGTGAGGTACCGGTAACAGTATTGGGTTCACAAAAAGTAATGCAAGAGAGGAAGGGAAGGGTAAGGTGGGTAAAAAAAAAAATTATATGTGTCGGTCAGACAATGACTGGGCTTTCCCGGTAGTTTTTAGTTCACTTTAGCGATAGTAAGGCAGCCAAAGCTTTTGGTTTACCGTATGTTTAATAAGAAAGAATAAGAGGAAAAACAGAAAGCTCTTCAATTTCTTTTTGGTTTAGCCGTTTTTGGTTTAGGTGTGGTCTACTGTATATCTTATCCAATTATTTCTACAACTACATGTACAAAGTTTACAGAAAACAGCATAATCACTAGACTGCCAAGTTAAACTTAAATTTTAAAAAGCATTGCTGCGCTAAAAATGATTGATTCATTGATTGATTATTGGTATACCCAGTCCACCATTTATTGGTGATCACAGGGGCAATAAAAATAACTTGACCTGGGTCCATATTCTTTTGTCATGGATGTTTCTTTAATGCTACAAAGTAGGCCATTTGTTTTTTGTTGTCGTCTTTTTTTTTTCCAAAGAAAAGATAAGCTATGCACTAAGACACTAAGCCATAGCCAAATAAAAAAAACTTGATCCTGTTTGGGGTTTTAAAAAGAGGCCCAATTCAACCTCTTAGCAGGCAAGGGTTAAGGCTTCATGGCATAAAATATGCAGAATGCCACACCTCATTTCGATTAGCTTCAAGAAAATTGTATGGAGCATTCAGATAACTGCAAAGGAAAAAAACTTTCTTTCTGTTTTAAAATCAAAATGTGTAATTTGCAACTCCTAATTCATTTTGACTGGTTTCATGTCAAGGTGAAACATAAAATGACGTATACCTGCCACATTACCATCAACTTCCCCCTGCTTGTTGCCACTGGCATCAACAATCTCCACCACTGATGGCCCACGATGGACTTCACTCTCTGTCTGCCTGAATACAGAAGTTGGCTCATCTGGAAACCGAGACCTAGCTGCTGGTTGATACTTGTTAACAGTCTGCGATGCTGGATGGCCATACTCTTTACCAGTCTGTGAAAGTGGATTGCCATATTTGTTAGCACTCTGCGATACTGGATGACCACACTTGTCACATGTACCACTCTGCGATAGTGGATGACCGTACTTGTTAACACTCAGCGATAATGGATGATCATATAAGTTTCCCCTCTGAGATGATGGATGGTTATACTTGTTAATCCTCTGCGATACTGGATGATCATATTCGTCATCACTCTGCGATTCTTGATAATCATATTCATTACCACTCTGTGATACTGGATGGCTATACTTGTTTACTGAATGACCATACTTGTTAACACTCAGCGATACTGGATGATCATATAAGTTACCCCTCTGAGATGATGGATGGTTATAGTTGTGTATGCTCTGCGATACTGGATGATCATATTCGTCATCACTCTGCGATTCTCGATAATCATATTCATTACCACTCTTTGATACTGGATGGCTATACATGTAACCTGGATGACCATACTTGTTAACACTTAGTGATACTGGGCGATCATATAAGTTACCACTCTGAGATGATGGATAATCATATTCGTCATCACTCTGAGATCCTCGATAATCATATTCATTACCACTCTGTGATACTGGATGGCTATACTTGTTACCTGGATGACCATACTTGTTAACACTCAGTGATACTGGGCGATCATATAAGTTACCACTCTGCGATACTGGATGATCATATTCGTCATCACTCTGAGATCCTCGATAATCATATTCATTACCACTCTGTGATACTGGATGACCATACTTTTTACCACTCTGCAAAACTGGACGACCATATTCATTACCATTCTGAGATACAGGATGACCATATTCGTAAGCACTCTGCGGTACTGGATGACTATAACTGTTAAAGCTCTGCGATACTGGATGACTATATTTTTTAATTGGTTGACCATACTTGTTACCACTCTGCAAAACTGGACGACTGTATTCATTACTATTCTGCGATACTGGATGACCATACTTGTTACTACTCTGCGATACTGGATGACCATACTTGTTAACTCTCTGCACTGCTAGATGATCATACTTTTTAACTGTCTGTGATACTGGATGGCCATAATATGTGTCAACACCCTCTGATAGATTTGCAAGGCTGTCAGTGTCAGGATTACTGGACCACACTGTAGAGTTTTTGCCCCTTTGACGTGTGGATGCAGCGAACGAGCCAAAACCCTTATTGTCTGATGCTTTCACAAAGGAGTTTGCATAAGTTTTCTTTGCTGTGGCGAGCCTCTGTGATTTACCCTCTTGCAAGTGCTGCTCTAACAAACCATTACTTCTCCATCTAAGTTCATCCATAACTTGTTTTGGATAAGAGCAGCCATATATTGTTGAACTGGTGAAACATTTCGAGAGGCACACAAGTCTGTCCCCAGTCAATGTGTCTCTGTTTGCATCAATAAACATCTTCCTTAGCTTCCATTCTCGGCCACTTTCAAAACTGTCCCTTAAGGAGTCTGCGTCAAACTTTTGAGATGCCTTCATCTTTCGACTCATCTTTGTTTAACTGGGAACAAAATGGTCAAACGGGTTAAAGCAAGATTTTCAAATGCTTATAGATATGGTTAACTCTTATTGCAGAGTTTTCCATTTTATCATTATATTTAATAAATTAAGTGAATCAAACATTGACTCGAGCTTAATCCTGTTAATTTGTTTTGCTATCTTAAATGTCATTATCCAAACATTGAGGATGGCAAATATAGGCTGGAGATATTGTGGGGGTTATATTGCCTTGGGGTAGTTGTGTGTCACATTTACTATACTTTCAAAAACAAGCCTGATAATCAGAATAACAAGACTGGCCTTGGGTGAAGACTGAGAAAAACAAGACTAGAAACAAGACGCTTATTCGCGACTAGCTGCCAAGCACGGTAAACAAACCGTATTGCCTGTTAAGATTTGATAATTTTACCAATTTCTTTATCCTGCACTTTTCAGTATTGGCACAAATAAATAGGGAAATCCTCATTGTCAGTGGTATTAAGCAATAATTGTAACAATATTAAGAACAGTCACCCAGATTTACCTTTCACCCTTTTCCAAAGGCCCAGAGTTGTACTTGTAAGAGTTTTTTTTTTCTTTTATAAATAGAATGAGTACTTCAACTTTCAAGGTTTAGTGGCTAGAATAATAATAAAAAATTTTCTCCACTAAGTGCGGAGAGTGTTAAAACTAGTCATAGAGTGTTAAAACTAGTCATACATGTGCTTCCTGTTTACCGCGCTTCATTGCGAACCCTATGGAGTGAAGTCACCGTTTCCCCTCTTTATTTTCTGCTCCTCTTTGGCCTTGGGGCTTGTATAGCAATGGTCGGTAGAATTATGTGTGGTCAAGTGCAATAGCACCCCCATGTTCCTTATCCAACCAAAAGAATGTACCACACAAAGCACTAGATGAAAGTCACAACTGATTCGGTATACGCCAAAGAAACTAGAGTTTTTCAAACTGCTGCATCCAGTATAACTCCAGCCTGACCCAGTTTGACAGAGGCAAAGAGGATTCTGTGCATCAGGCCCATTCTGTGGCAAGTGTATGACCTTTCACAGACAGCACAATGATGAAGCTAGCTGGCAAATAGATCTGAAGACCGCTGTCAGTTGAATTTCAAAAATATCAATTGTAAAGCGACTGTCGCACATTATAAGCACAGAGCTACATGTACTGCATTTCCATAGAAAACCCTGCTGCTCATAATTTCAATCCTTCAACCTGTTCCTTTTCTTTTTACAAGACCAAGGGGAAGGATTTCGCACTAGGAAACCATCTCCATCCAATTAAAGAGGCTGGTCTTCCTTTATTTTCCCATATGCTTTATTTTATAAAGAGAGAGAGAGAGAGCTCAGAAAGGAAGGTATCAACGAAATGAAGAGAGTTCCTTATCTTTATCACCTACTTACGAAAAAAAGAGGTTGCGGGCATAAAATTGTGTAGATATTGTTTGAAAGTAGCACGATTTACATTAAAACTTGGCCTGCAACCTCTTCATTTTGTCAGTTGAATATGAAAGTAGATCTAAAAGTGAACCCATCTGCTCCAGGAGTACCAAATTTACATCTACCTTTATCAGGATCCATAATGGAAAATTGGGCAATTCTTTCTCAAATTTTATTTTGTTTAAGTCTAATTGTCGCCCAATACTGAAACTTAGAGTGGGCCCTATTGTTGGTCCATACTGGGATTAGGACTGCAACCCTGATAGAAAAATATTGTGTGAAAGTAGCACAATTTACATTATACCTTGATCTAAGACTTCTTCATTCAGTCTTTAACTTGGGAAGGCAGAATGAAATCGAAAACACTGGCAAAGTTGTATACCTACTCATACTCATAGTACTCAGCAGATGAAGTTAGATCTAGAGGCCCAGATCCCATTAACTCACTCGCGACTAACCCCTGTTCCTCTCTTTATTCCGTCCCAACTGAGGTTTTTAGGCCTTTTTTAAAACAATGTAAAAAAAAAGAAAAAAAAAACAAGAAAGCAATCATTCCAAAACTTTGGACACATAAAATGTATCTTTAGCAACACTTTTCATTCTGCTACCTTGATGTGTTGATTTTGTATGTTTTTTACAAAAAGGGTAAAAATTTGATTTTTCGGGAAATTTTCTGAAGCCCATTAAAGATGCAGCAAACGGGTAAGGAAACACAAAAGTAAGGAAAGATGCATTTGAATTAAATGGATTTTATTTAGATCTTTAGAGATATCTAGAATGAAAATCGTCTGATTGTGCGTGTTTTTTTGTTTGGGTCATAATTTAGACTTAGTGCTACTAGATCTACCACTCTGAGCATTTCTTACATCTACACTATATCTGGATCTAGATCTAGATCATCATTGGAGTTATTGTCACTTTCTACTTGCCTAAACTCTTCATAATTATCAGAAAATACTTCTTCAGATCTGTCTGCCTGAAAAAAACAAACAGACTAAGTCTATTCAAGGCCATAATCGCATTAGACAGATCTAGATCCCTATCTACCTCACAGATTTCACTAATTCTAGGCCGACTTTCAGTTCTGCAACATGCACACTAAATTATTTTAGAAAAAAACGAGTTCCGCAATGACAAGAATGCAATTCGGAATGCTGACGAAGAAATGGTTCAGGAACAATAATGTTGAGGTGACGAGTTGTTTGTGAGGTTATCATAGGCATTATAGAGCGGTAAAGCTAAAAACCGTAAGGGTTGTGGGCGCCTTCCACAGGGCATTTTTGGGTTGCGGCGCAAGTGAGTTAAAGTAAGTAGTTCCCACAAATGAATCTTTCAGCTCTCTTTTCCTTTGCATTTGGGAAATAAGGCCAGGACCTATTTTTGCCCAAGAGTAATTTCCCTTTGCATAAAAGCTCTCAGGACGGGGAGTAAAAATAGTTGTTAAAAAGTGTTATCTTCCCCATCCTGAGTTTTCAGGATGAGAAGCAGCTGCCTAAAACATTTCCATTTTACTGGTTAATATCTTTAAAACTATCAGTTTGCCATAAAAATGAATGGTACTCCTGGAGCAGCAGGGTCCGCTTCCAGAAATAGAATCTAGACTAGATTACCTTCATTTTAAGCTACCAACAAAATGAAGAGGTCTTAGGCCAAATTATAATGTAAAAAGTGCTACTTTCAACCAATATCCACTAAATTTTATGCTTGCCACCTTTTAATTTCATTGGTAGCTGATAAAGATTGGGAACTCTCTTCATTTCGTCATTAGCTTTTAAATGTAGATCTAGAAACGGACCCATGTGCTCCAGGAGTATCAAATGAATTTCAATTTCGAAATTAGCACACTTAAAACCACCATATATTTTAGGCATCATTCGGCACGTCTTCCGAAGAAGATTACTTAGATTATATTGTAGGCTACCTTTCAAAACAATCAAACTCAAGACCTCATAAGAATGATCAGAATAAATAGACTTACGTTTATCAGTTGATTTAATGCCTCAAGTGAAGTAGCAGGCCTGGAATCTAGGCCTAGATCTAGATCTGGTGTTTAAGAGACTTGTGAGACCTCGGCCGCCTACAAATGGAGTGACCAAAAGTGAAAGTTGTGCAATCACGATATTGTATTATTTGTTACTCCTACCTCAAAAGATTTCTTTTACCTTTTTTTTTTCCTGCACATTATTATTGTATGTAAATTTTAATGATATGGGAATGATCACCACTAAGGAAGCTTTACAAACAAAGAATGAAAATTTGGATCCATGGGATGCAATGGTAACTGAATAAAGTTAAAAAAAAAAAAAACCGTTGCCACTTAAATCATATATTATGCTGTTTCAAAGTAAAACACAAGCAAATCATGATAACGGGTTCCTGAGTAGCCTGAGGTAAAATAATAACTGCGTTTGCCTGCAATCTTTCCAGTGATTGCTAATTGATTTAAACCCTCATGTCGGTAAATGTGTCCTAGGAATTGTAGTTGCCCTCGTATGTGGTTTTGATTAAAGATCTCTCAAGATTAGCTTCTTTCCTACTAATTCGTCGGACTTTTTTACACCTTTGATAAACCACTCTCTATTGTTTGCAGTTTTCTTTCTATTTCCTTGTTTATAGCAACACTCACTTCAATGTAATAGTACTTTCCATTCTCACTACCGTTATAGTGGTGTCCATACCGATATTTCTCTTTGCCATTAAATTTGCACTGATTTCTTTTTTTTTTTTTTAATGTATTTTTGGCGATAGCAATTCTTTGTCTTATATCATTTGTGCAATCACTATCTGATGCTATCAGGTAGCCAAGATATTTGCATTTTATAACTTGTTAGATTTCTTCTTTTTCGCTAATGCAATAGCAATTGGGGTTTTAAGATTTCTTTGAGATAATCATGCATTCTTCTTTTCTTTTACATGAAACAATACAGCAAGTAAAAGTGTTTTTTTTTTTTGTTTTGTTTTTTTTTAATTAAAATGTAGCGTTACGGTGACTGAAGAAAAAAAACAAATAGAAAAAATCCATACATAAATAACTTTCAAAATTTTTTTTTCTCACCATCATAGAATCACTTTGCAACAATCTACACCCAAACGACATCCAGTAAGGATTGAAACAACGTTGTAGCTGTTTTAACGGACGAAATGAATGTCTAGGTGAGAAAAAATTGTACTTATTGACAAGCTTCTTCTAAAGTAGAGCACTTAAATCCTATTTTATTAAATTAATATGAAATCAAAACGTTTTTTACATTTGCAAAAACCTGAATTACAAAAATTAGTCATTTTGGAGTTAAATGATTAAAATCTTTTCTCTCTCTCTCTCTCTCTCTCTCTCTCTCTCTCTCTCTCTCTCTCTC
>BLXT01000492.1:1099017-1113912 GCA_019648995.1 Plakobranchus ocellatus | reverse complement strand
AAGACGCTAAACCAAAGTAGCTAGGCTTACAGTGATTACAGTGATTAATAAGAGTAGGGAATGAACAGTGTAAACATTTATTAGGAATTTTTATTTTTATTTTTATTTATTTATTTATTTTTTTGCGCTAAAGCTTCATTTCTTCCTGTCACTCTTTTCATGCCTCTGAAATACGAATGTGTGGCTAAGAAAATACTGTCAATCCTACATATGTCATGTGACATCACAGAGGATCTCAACTAGCAGTCAAGATGTCCTCCTCGCAATTTTTCCTCAACAAAGTGAACGAACTGCAAAAGCGGTTAATGGCCGAAAATCGTTCTCTTGACGCAGAACGGAATGCAGAATTAGGATCACCAAGTCCAAGACGACCAAGAATGTGTAAGTATATGTATTTGATCTTGGGGAGCTGGCATCAACGAGAGTATTGTTTTCGTCGTAGTGTTTTTAATTCTCTGTCTCCTAAGTTTTGGAATTTTCATTGATATGAATAGATTTTGAATTTCTGATAGCGCTGGGCGATTAGTGCTGGAATTCGCTCTTGATGAGATATCCAAATTATATTTTAAGGAGAAGGTCCTGATTATAGATAAGAATGGACTATATTTATCTAGATCTATCAAATTCTAAAATCTAAACGTCCCACTTGTCGTGGCCAGATATTAAAGGGTTAAGTATCTTGTTTCTCGATCCAATCTAGAGAGTCTAAATTTAGATCTAAATCTAGAATCTAGATTTGCTTTCAGTTTTAGACCAAAGTTAGATAATCAATATTACAATTGCTGATGTTCACTCTAAGCCCATATAAAGGCAGAAGGGCAAGATCAAATAAAGGAGATCCAGAGACTCTAGAACGTAGATTTAGGACCTAGTTCATTCAGATATTTGATCATGTATTGAGAGTATAGGTTTTCTTTTGTTTTTTTTTTTAGGTTTGGGGGGGAGGAGGGGTTTGGTACTGTAGAAATATTTGTGGTCACTATCTTTGCAATGACTTCAAATGAAAGTTGAAAAGGAAGGGTCAGGTCTGGAGATGATCCATAAATAAAATGCATTACATATAGATTAGATTACACAGAAATACAATTGTATTTAAATTAAATGTCTGTAGAATCTAAGAGCTTCTGGGCAATATCATCAAAGTGTTAAGGTGTAACTGATCTCATATATGTTTTGAAACATCTATGTATGGGGAAAAAAAGGCTTAAATGACATGAAAAAGTTTAATAGAAAAGTATCATAGCATAAATTTTCCTTAACACATATTTATTACCACTGCACAGGATGATTTTTGTTCTTTTTTTTGGGGGGGGGGTGGGGGAGGGGAAAGGGAGACCTTATCAATATTATTATTTAAAAAATCACCATAGGACATGTGATTCTTCTAACTTTTAATTCAATTGCAAGTCATTTCGAATGTGAAGTAAATTTTTTCCTGTCATTCCCCCAGTGGTCACTGGCATGCCTTCTGCTGCAGCTGCATCCAACCCGTCCTTTCTGGCCCCAAATCCCTCCTCCAGATCAAGCTCTGCACCGTCCCCAGGGCGGCGAAGACCCAACATGCACGGCATGAAACTAGAATGTGGGACTGTGCCAGATAGGTGTGTGTGTGTGTATTTAGAAGCATTTAATTTTTTTGATTCATTGATTACCGGGACTATCACTTGTTTTTATTGTTATTATTTGTAGCAAAATGAAAAATCTAGTCAGAATGGGAAAATTTCTACATTTTGAGATATTTGCACTGTAGTAAGTGGGATGTTCTTAATGATTTCAGAAGAAATTTTATGTCTAGCCTCAGTTATGACTATTTGAGAACTCAAGATATCCATGGATGTCAAAATGAGAATTATATTTCAAGTACACACACTCACACATTTGTTTTCATTTTATATAATTTTTTTTTTTTTTTGTACCAAAAAAGCACATCAAGTCTTTTTTCAATACTTCATTGTATAACCAACATGTTGAGTGGAATTAAATCAAGTGTTTTTGAATATGCAACAATTTTCCTCATTAACACAATATGGGGCCAGTCAAGTGAGGTTAAAAAAAAAATCGTAGATCTTTTACTTCTATATTGATCTATATAGAGTAAAGGGCAAGTAATCCAGAATCTTGATTTACATCTATCTGTGAATATTTATTTGTTGACAATAAATCAAATTGTCGCTAGAGAATAGATCAATTAAAGTCATGATTTATTATGAGGCATATACAGAGGAGATTTGGATTGAATCTATTTGGATCTAGTTCCAGACACAGATGTAGAGGTCCAGACCCAGATCTAGATTTGAGATCATGACGAGAAGATAAAAGAGCGGATAATTTACTTCGATTCCTCTGCTTCATAGTAACTTTCTCACCTTCCTAATGATTTTCATTGTTAAAGATAACCAAAATTCCGTCTGCTTTGCTGCTGTAACGTCTTCATCTTCATTATTTTCGTTATTAAAGATAACCGGAACTTGCTTTTCTGAGATCTTTGTCAGAAGCTAAGCCTTGAATGCTGATAGGTCCCTAGATTGTCAAATGTCTTGGTAGCTCTCTTTCTGCCGCACTAGTTATTTGTTGTTATACCTACAGTGGAAACATAATTCGAAGTGCAATGGAATAGACCAAAACTTCTTATCATGAGACTTCAAATTATTGAAAGGGGCAAAAGTAGGGGTCAAAGAATACCACTAACTGTTAAATCTACATTCAGCACTCCACTTTCCTCCCCTCACCCTAGTTTGACCCCTCCTCATTTTTTTTCTGTTGTTAGTAATGGCACTCCTGGGGTATGCCAATTTTTTTTTTTTTAAGTGATCAACACTGTTTTGGGAGTGACGAGAGAAAAGCAATTTTGTTTTCATTGTGTTTTGTTATAATGTGGACTCCGAATTATAAGAATCGACTTTCATTGACTTCGAATAATCAGTTTGAACTCAACAAAGCCAAAGAAGAGAAAAAAAAACTCGATCTCAAATATTTCGATTTATGAGAAATTCAATTAATTGGACTTCTGTTTTTGAGTTTTCCAATATAACTAAAGTCATTCTGAAGATATATTAATTTATTTTTTTTTTTTCAAATTATTATTTAACAATTGTATTGATGAGGTCAAAGGTTATTTAAAGCAAGCAAGCAAGATTAAAGTGAACGAAGGTTTCTGTAAACCTGCTAAGTTACTGTGTTCAAGCGCACTGTATCGATGCGCACTAGCTGTGAAAAAAACCCAAAGGAATTCCCCTTTCCATTGATAATGCATTATAACCTGCCCTACCCACCACCTGTGTGGACAAAAGCTTTCCTCCCAATCCCTCACATTGTTCCTCTATTTTGATATTCCCATTTACCACCGGACAATGTAAATAATTTCTTCAAGCCAACCATTGTGGGAAGGTCATGGCTAGAACTAAAGGCCCTTCCATTTTCACCAACCTTCACTTTGTTTGTCTGTTCACATGGCCTATCACAAGTCGATGCAAAAGGTTTCGAAAGAGGGGAGAGGGTGGAGGAAAGGCCTATTCCAGGTGACTGTACTTCCATTCAATAAGCGAATGCGATTGTATTTTTGCGTGTGATGGCCATTGCGAGAGAGACAGAGGGGAAGGGAGGATGTATAAACAGGAAGGAGTTAAGTCTCAGGCAAATGCTGCTTGCAGGGACAGCATGCCGTCTTACATTGAAGGTTTTATCATATATTATCCATATGTCTGTAAGCTGCATCAGTTGGTCCTTTTTTATCTGGATAACTGAAGATAGGCTCAGGGGTTTCTCTTGTGTGTACCATCTTGGTTTTAAGACAGAGCAATCAAAAAAAAAGTGTGCTCGTGTAACTTGCATGTTTGTTTCATTTTTATATGTATATAGCAAGTATTTATCTGCAGTCATTGAAGGCACAGAAGTTCTTTTACGTCTTTTTTTTCTTTCTTACACTAATTATTTGTCTTTTGTGGGGTTTTTTTTTCTTGGTTTTGTTTTTGTAGTTATTTTAAATCTTGTAGGATTTGTACAATCACAGAAAACCAAGTGCTTATCTCTAGCTGTAATACTCAACGCTGTTGTGGATTTTTACCCTGATTTCAATTTCATCTTTTACTTTCAGTGCTGAAATCGATCAGAAGATAGAGGAGATCATGAAACAATCTGGAATCCTAACTTTTGGAGGGCAGGTATGATAGTTATATTCTTTTCATTCACTATTTTGTGTGTTGTATTTGTGATATTGACAATCCCAAAAGCTCTCTTATAAACACCTTTTCCATTTCCCATTTTTCAAGGTGTAAAAGTTTTTTTTTGCTTTCACAGTTTAACTGTTCATCATTTCAGTCCCAAGCTTTACGTGAAATTTTATCCTCGATTGTATCTTTCTGTTAGCTTTGGTCGTTCTTTAGAAATCATTTGATTTTAAAAATCATTCCAAATAATCAAATAATATTAGATCTATGTCGGTTGTGATATCATGAAAAGAAAAAATGATTTAGGAGGATTTTATTTTTCAGTGAATCATTGAATTGTTTAATCACAAACATGAAACAGAAATGAAGTTATAGAGATTTCCAGTTTAAGAATTGGTTGAATTAGGACAAAATGGTTTTGTGTTGCATTGATACAAATTATATTTGTCAGATTTAACAGAATGTCTCACCCAAAGGTTAAAGAAATAATTTCTTTATGCTGCCATGAAAAGATAACTATGTTCAGATTCAAAGACATCGTGGGGCACTATTGCTCTGAGGAATTTTTCCATCTGAATTGCTGTAGTGCTAATCTACTGTGTAGTTTTGGCCCATTTTTAATAAAGATACTTTCTGTAACTTGCATTTAAACTTTTTGGAAAGAGTTATCGGTACCGAACTTGCATTGCTCACAACTTTATGGAGGTGTTTGTGGTCCAGTGGTAGCAAACTTTTCTGGATCTGCAGATATCCTCTGTTGTTGATTCAAATCTGCTTCCAGCTTAATCCAAAGAAGGCCCAAAATCCCAAAGTTAAAAATTGTTGACTTGCCTAAATGACCCAAAGTATTTTTTTTTAACAAACTTTTCTTATGCTTATCCATAGCGTTACCTCTGTGACACAGAAGATCTTCAGCCTGAAGGTGAACTAGGTCATGGCACATGTGGTCAGGTCACAAGGATGCGACACAAACCAACCAACCATCTCATGGCTGTCAAGGTATGGCTTTCGGAGGTTCAAATGGATCAGGGTTGGTTTAATGTTGTTGTTTTTCTGGGGGTTTTTTTTTTTTGTCTTTTTCTGTAAACGTATGTATTTCAGCACAATTTCCTTTTTTATTTTTTATTTAATTTCTTTCTGTACTTTTTTAAACATTTAATATGGAAGAATTTTAAACTTTTTAGCTGTATATCATGTAAACTAAGTTTTTGGGAGACAAAATATTGGCAAAATAAAAAAATAACTCATTCTTTAAGATTGTTTAATTGTGTATTAGTTTTTTTTTTTATTTTAATTTCCAGCCTATGTATGATAAAGAGAATGAAAAGTAAATGCAAGTAAAGAAAATATGAGCTGTTTTTTTTTCTTTTCCTTCAGCAAATGCGTCGATCTGGCAATAAGGAGGAGAACAAAAGAATCATCATGGATCTGGATGTTGTTATAAAAAGTCACGACTGTCCATTCATTGTACAGTGTATCGGCACATTTATCACCAAGGTAAATCCATGCTCTTTAAACAAGACCTTATGAAGTTTGTATCATAGCCCTCTTTGGAACCAGAATTTGCAACAAATTTTTTTTTATCTTTGTAATAAAAGGTGGTTTAAAGCAAAAAAAAAAAAAAAGATGATGATTTTGAAGCTACGTTGCTTGGTACAAATGAGTGAAAAATTTCCCCGTTGTCAGATGGTTGTTTAGATTTTGAGAATATTATTTCTTTAGTTAAATTTTTTTTTCATATGGCTTATTTAATCTTTTTAACTTTTATTTATTTTTTAAAGCTTTCTTTAATGCTTGAATATGAACAAAATCTTCACATTTTCAGGGTGATATTGCTTACCTCTGAGCCATAAATTATCTTTTTAAGTGAACCAAAACAAGAACATCATTTTGTTTTTTACAAAATTTTTGTGAGTTCAATATTCAAATTGTTGTAAAATTTAAAGCGAGTCCCATGCTTGGTCCGAGTATCAGAAAATTAGGAATAGGGTCCTGATTATTCTTGGCCAATGCCTTCCTCGCCACCTTTATACTCTCCGGGTCTCAAAAAACCCACTACCTATTAAATGTCAGGTGGACACAGAGGGGCAATGAAAAATTGTCTTGTCCCGGTCTTGGATCTTAACTTTGTATCTCTTTCATGGTAGCCAGCTGCCCTAACGGGTGAGCCGCTGTGCTTTTCATTAAACTACTATAAAAGAATGCTGTGTGTCTTACAGGCATTACACTATAGTGAATTTTTTTCAGATCCTCATTATCCAGAACTACTTCCATGGAAGCCTAATAATAGAAGCCAATTATTTTGACAAATTTTCCAAATTTTCAAGGAAGTCAGGCTGAAAGAGGAAAATTGTCCATGATTCTTAGTGACTGTTGAGGATGTTTTCAGATCTGCCAACCGTCCCGCCAATTGCGGGACAATCCCGGAAAATGAGTGTGTCCCGCAGTCCCGCATTTGATAGAAATGTCCCGGAATTCAGCTTTGTTTCGGGACAAAAATTAATCCCGATTTTTGCTTTTCTCATTTATACCGCTCTTCTGCAATTAAAGGTACTTTTCTTTTAGTTTCTGTTTTCACTTTCCGGGCTTTCAGTATTTATATCGATATACCTAATAATGATACTGCGTCACTATAATGCTCTCTTTTTATCGATATAAACTTTTAAAAATAAAGCATCATGCACCAGTCTCCTTTCTGTTTATAGTTATTTCTTTCAGTTTTTCCCCGATCGTCGATGTGAAAGTAGCGTTACTATTTAGAAGTGCTTTGGTTTTTCATTACCGTTAATTATTTATGAGGGTTGCATCCACATGCTTTGGAAGTGTTATCAACAATCACAACATAACTGAAGGAGAGCTAGATCAATGGAATTTTCTCTGAGAATTGTCTAGAGTTAATGCTGAACTCGATTCTGTGTGCTTTTTTTCAATGAAGTTGTATAATTTCTAGAATCTAGAACCGCGCATTAGGTTTAGATCGCAATAGAGATCTTTTAAAGATCAAGGTCTATTAAATCTTGCAATTGTGATAATGTGAGTAGTCTTGATCCTTATTCTAGATCTAGGTTTTGATTTACATTAAATCTGCAGAGCTGTGTTGGTCATAATTTCATTTTTGTGATAGATACTAAGATAGGCTTAAAGAGTAGATGCACTTGGATCTAGATCAAGATGTAGATCTCTGTGGTGAATGAAGTTATAGAATGAAATTTAGGAGAATTTAGAAAAAAAATCTTTAAGTTTAGAAGGCTTGGGAGGATGGAATGTTCACAAACGGGGGGGGTCGTTTTTTTTTTTTTCTTTAATATTAGGTTTGGATGAAAATACAATCCTATGATTGGCCTTTATTGCATCAAATTTCTAACAATGATGTTTTTCAAACTTATCTAAAGGATGTCTTATTTAATATTGGTCTTCTCTTTAGTCTTCTTAGTTACTTAATGAGAAAATCCTGATATTTACTATCTAAAATTTTATTTGGATCTATTGTCGACATAAAAAATTTGTCATGTCCTCATAATGTCTAAATATAAAACAAGGCAGATGTTTAATTCAATAGTTATTTTACCGGTCTACATAGAGGCACTTTCAAATAAACAAGCCTCTACATCACTAAGTACAGCCAAAGCATTGGAAAAATGTTTTGAAAGATTAGCCTGGCCAAAATTGTTATTTAAAAAAAAACCTACAGAAATCTGTGTTTGTAGTAAGGATAAAGAACACTTCAGTGATCATAGTGAATAGAACTTATCCATATATGGATGTAAGTCATAATTACAATAAAGAAAATGAAATGAGACACATTGCAGGATAGATCACCTCATAGATTATGGTCACAGTTAAAATGTTGGACACATTTTCAACCATCCAAGTGCATCAAACCAGTTTTTACTTGCACAAGCATGGCTTCAAACTGTCTGGCTACCAATACAAAGAGTTTTGTATCCTGCAACCTGAACATCATGCATTGTAAAGGCGTCATCATAACAGTTTCTTTTTGCACCACCATCACTTGCTGGCTGCTTACACATAACCAATTGTGTATCTTGCTAATTGTTATTATAACATCAAACCAGTTAGCTCTGGCATTTGCTTATTCTGGATTAATCTCTTGACTGAATTGATTTAACCTAGAAAAGGGATTGTGCTGCAATTTGATGGTTTACATTTGATTATCCATGTTTTAAGAGGTTTGGTGTATAGTGTGCTGTATAATCTGGTTACATTGAATCTGCAAACTTTAAGTTGTTTGTTAAGCACTCAAATGCTGTCTGTCTGATTTTTTTTTTTGCGCACATACGTACGTGTGTGTCCCTGAAAACTATCCTTTGTCCCTGAAATGGACCTTGGTGTTCCTGAAAACATACTTTTGAAGTTGGCAGGTCTGTATTTTGTCTACAATGGCAGTTTGAAATAACCTGGTTTCATTTTATGTTATGATCATTGAAACATCTTGTTGTTTCCAACTGATCAGCCTTTCTTGTCCCCATCCTCAGAGTGAAGTGTGGATCTGTATGGAGCTCATGGCAACCTGTCTAGACAAATTGTTAAAGCGCACGAGGAGACCAGTGCCTGAGAGAATATTAGGAAATATAGTAGTAGCGGTAAGGTGCCAGTGGCTTATCTATGAGCTGTCGTTACATAATCTGTATAAATCATACTAATGATCATAATCAACAACAAGGGTGTAAAGTGTCTATGGTGGAAGCTCCTTGGGATAATTTTTTTTGCAAACCTTATCATTTACATGTTTTTTTGGAGGGTTTTTGTTATTGTTAAAGAAAATGTACTGTAACAACAGTAGAGATTTTTTTGTTTGTTGTTTTTTTAATAAATGGCAAGTGGGAGGACAAAATGAGTTTGCTTTTAAGCAAGAGATTTGTTTGTCAGAGTTTATCCTTAAGTGCAGTCCTCTCTTCAATTTAGTGATGTTAGCTGAGATGGCTTGTAATGTGATATTTCTTAAGAGAATCTATTTTTCAATAGTTAATGTTGAAATCAGTATTACACAGACACAGAGGGAAAGATGAAAAACTAATTGGGAAAGGCATTTAATATCTCTAGATAAGATTTTAAGTTTTTTTCCAAAAGTACTTGTGTCTTAAATTTTGTTGTGGAATAGTACTTCATTCCACCTTTTTTTTTTGGTGTACATATATTTAAATCAAACATGATATAAATTACCTTCGATTGCAATAACTGACAAGATTAATGTTAAAAAATTTTGAATCCACATAAAGAATCTCTTGAGATGTGAGTGAGGTGGGCTATACTTTTAAAAAAATGAATGTTTCACGGTAGAGTTTATAGAGGAAAATGTAATGTTTCATGTTCTTAAGCTCTGTTTCATCAAAAAAATTCAATTTATTTCACACTTTAAAAGAAATTAGAAAGCCTGAGCAATGTTAGTTCTCTCCAGAATTTTGCGTTCTGTTTTATACTTGATATATTTTTTTCATTCAAACAAACTCAAGGTCTGCTCCTTCCTTTTAAAAATTGGCGGAAATTGAAAACATTGTATAATGCATCTTAAGTATCTAAAATTAAATACTTCTTACATTGAAGATGTATGAAATAAAATTTGAAAAATTAATACTTGCTTTTTTTTTTTTTTAAAAGAGCAAAGAACTCGAAAGATCTAACAAGATCAATCAGATCTGCTGAAAACATCATTCCTTAGAATCCTCTGTCATCATGTGACTTTTTTTTTTACATGCGTTATACGATTTTGAAGTTTTTCATTTTGTTTTTTTTTTTAATTTATTTATTTTTCTTGCTCTTGATTTATTTTTGTTTATTTATTAATTTATTGCTTTTGTTGTTGATGTTTTTGTTGTTTTCACTCTCAGACTGTCAAAGCATTGCATTACCTCAAAGAAAGACATGGAGTCATTCACAGAGGTGAGTCGCATCATCCTTTATGTTTTCCTATTAATTTAACCAACATTGGGGAGCCAGTCTTACATATTTTACAGGCCAGAATTCTTAAGTTATGAAGTAAAAACTGTTCAGTACAGGCTTTTAAAAACAATTTAAATTATAAAATGTCAGCATTCAAAAAAAAACCAGCAGTCTACTTTTTTGGCCCTCTCTACTCCAGCATGAATAAGTACAAGCATTTGTTAATATTGAAACCCATTTGCAAGTAATAGGCAGACAAGCTCAATTTATGTGATGACAAGGTCTTTGTGAGATATCTCATCGACAGTAATTGATTGTAAGGTATCAATTATCATTTGTAACATATATTATCCATTATTTTTCTCAGTGTCACACAATTAAAAGTAAATGTGTTGGATATTAAAGAATTCCACATCTCTAAGTCAGTACATGGTAGTCAGTGACAGCCGAACACTTCACTGCTCTGTTGCTTTTATTGCAGACGTCAAACCCTCCAACATTCTCCTCGATGATCGTGGGAATGTTAAGCTGTGTGACTTTGGTATTAGTGGAAGGTTGGTCGACTCAAAAGCCAAAACTCGAAGTGCTGGCTGTGCAGCATATATGGCTGTAAGTTGTTTATTTGTGGTGGCAGGTTTTTTTTTCCCCTCTTTTAACTCTGTTAGCTAGCTCATATTTTTCTGGTCCCTTGGTGTTTTTTTTCCACACCTATATTAGATCAGAGTCGGTAGGAAGGTCTCAAATTTTCTTGGAGTTGTTTGATGTTAATGTCGAATATTCCTTTTTGGCAGAAAGAGAATCCTACAGGCTTGCACACCTGGCCCTATCTGGAAAAACAGGGAACGTGAGGGAAAGATAGGCAAGCCAATAAAACACAGAGTTCTTCACAGCAGAGAAGGAATTCTTAAGATCATAATAACAGTGGAACATTTTGAATATGTTGTTAGAATTTTTTTGTTTAAACGTATTTTGGTTTAAGCAATGCTTACAATGGACTCACTCTCTGTCATGAGGCAAATTATTTCATCCGCTTTGGTTACAATTGACACACTCTCTATCACTAGAACAAATTGTTTTGTCAGCTTTGATTACAATTGGTACACTCTCTATCACTTGAACAAATTTTTACATTTCACACCTTATTTTTCTCTTTTGAAACGGCTTACAGTTAGGTGAATCATTTTTCGAGCTTGTAATAAATAAGCCTTAAGCTAAATCAGCAGGGGATGAAAACGGACTTATCATTCAGAGATATTTGCTCTTTCAAAGGTTTTGCTGAAAAACTTTGTTGACAAATCATTACATTTGGACACAGATTACTGATTTTTTTTTTGTTCATTTTCTTTCATCACACACTTTATGGAAAAGGGTTCACAATTACTCAGGGATTTTAACAAATGGGGATAAAAAATCCTGAACTCTGTTGGATTAGTTCCAGAACACATGTGATAATGTCAGCCTTCTTTACTGCAAGTATAATATGCAAATTAAAGAAAATATCAATGACATTCTGTTTATCTCCTCAGCCTGAGAGAATAGAACCTCCAGATCCGACGAGACCAGATTATGATATCAGAGCTGATGTATGGAGTTTAGGAATTTCGCTTGTAAGTGATGATTTTTGTCTATTACATACACCAGATGGAGCCTTTAGAGTGAAACGCTCTTTCATATTGCATTGTTCAAGTTTTTTTTTAATGAGTTTTAAGTTTGGGGTTGTAGTATTTTACTACAGAAAAAGGAAAAAATAGGCAATGATATTCACTGTGATATACAATTTGTAAAACTATTGTTCATTCAAGTGGTATTTGTTTAGTCAGTATGAAAGATGTCACAGTGGTTAAAATATTTGCAAGACTGAATTATAAGGAATTAACAAATTAAGATGTTGAATTGCATTTTGAACAAGCAAAAAGAAAACAAAGATTTGATCATATGATGTGACAGGCTTAGAGAATTCACTTATCTATGTAGACTATTTTTTGACTGAAGAATCGCTCCTCACAAAACATTTATTATGTGATTGGCAGAATTTTTTTTTTGTCCATTTGCATTTTATTACATTGTGCTATTTTCATGCAAAGACCCCTAATGGCAGATTAACCACTAAATCTGAAGTTGATTGTCACTCTTTTTTCTTTTTGGTTAGTGGTATCTATGAAACTTATATAGCTAAGGTAACACCAATTCTTTCTCTGTCCTTCTTTTGCCACAAAAAGAGAAAACTTTTATTGGCATCATTAGGATATTTGTTCTGTGCTTATGCCAGGTATTTGTAAGTTTGGGCTCCTAATTTTTTGCCTCTTTTTTTTTTATCTCTGCAATTTCCTCAGAAGAAAACTTTTATTGGTACATAGTTTTTTGCTTTAGTCTCTTTTTTCTTGTGTGTGTAATAAATTTTGTTAATCTGTTTCGTTACAAACTAAAATGTTTCAAATTGATGTCTCACCTATTCTCTCTCCTCTTCTACTCCCTTCTCTTTTGGTTTTTTTTTTTTTTTTTAATATTTATGGGAAGCAACTGCTGTACTGTAGGTAGATTTAGCAAGTGGAGAGTTCTCTCCCCTGGTCTTTCCCATCCACCTCTCCTCTTTTGTCACTCCATGTTAACTTTCCGAACGTATAATGATATATCGGCGCTGACAGATCTCTCTATTCTTGTCTCTTAAGCATGAATTTGGTCTGCATTAAAAAAAAAAATCTGTCTTGAAAGAGTTAAATACATGTTTTGTATCTTTTCTACCACCAATTCTCCTAGGTGGAGCTGGCGACCGGAGAGTTCCCATACAAAAACTGTAAGACAGATTTTGAAGTCCTCACCAAGGTGTTGCAGGAAGAACCGCCGCAGTTAGGGAGAGAATTCTCTGATGAGTTGCGGTCATTTGTCAAAGACTGGTAAGTTATCTCACTAGAATTTTTGAGTGTGTTTGTGTTTGCCTTTTTTATATTTGCTGTTTCTTTTTAACTTGTGCTTTTTCTTTTTTTTTAAGGATTCAAAGACCTGAAACTCTTATCATGTATTCGTTTTTTTTGTTTGTTTTTTTTTTTACTTCAAATGTAGATTTTTAAGATGATTTCATTAAAGAAAGCTTAGAGAACTGTTAAGCTTTTATAATGTTTGACAGATATTGAAACAAAGATTTGTGATAAAGAGTCTTATGTATCGTGTAATACAAACATCTTGTGGTCAGTAGTTAAATAACTTGCCCTGAATACTCCCCTGTGTTTTGGGTTGCACAACTCAATGTGGTCTGGAAAAAAAAACAACTCATATATCACCAAAGAAGTGAAGAGAGATTAACATGCTAATATGATTGTTGGATTTCTGTGGCTGTCCCAGTTGAGTCCGCCAGAGTCTTTTTCTGGATTTGACCAGGTGGCTGCCAAGAAGCCGAATTTGTCCTCTTTAAAAACCCCAATAGGCTCAACTTTGTCTCGTTTCACCATGGCTTGATGTCTTAATATGTGAAAGTGTCCTTTGATGAAAAAAAAAAGTCTGGATTGAATGCATTCAAGCATGAAAAAAGAATATGGATCCAAATCACAATTTTTTTTCAGAGTTTTGTTTAATGAATTTACTCATGATATCAGCTGATGTGTGTTTTGTGGTGCATTTTTTTCATTTCATTGTGCAATTCTGATCATTAAACTTATTGATAACTTAATGAATGACCCATTTACACACCACAAACTTTGTTAAAGTGTTTTTGTTTTTTTTTCTCCTCAGTTTAACAAAAGATTTTAAAAGACGGCCAAAGTACAAGAAATTACTGGTAAGAGTCTGATTGGTTTCTTTTTTCTGAGAAGTTCCTGATAAACTCATAACTTCCACCTCATGTGTTTAGGCTTGATTTCCTCATTACAAATCACCTCTCGTTCTAAAATGTTTAAAAAGCAAGTGGAGGTTTGTTAGGATGAAAAGCTCATAAATTGTCTGGTGTCCAGGTTGACATACGAGATGTTGGAGAGAATAGGTACCATAAGCCGCGGCTCAACTCGCTAGAAAGTAGGGGGAATCCTTTATTTAAATCACACTCTTATGAAAGTGTTATTAGCTAATTCAACTGAAACAACCATTTCTTACAAAGGTAAAGAGGGCACATTTTGTTTGAAGCAAGTTTGGCTGGTACTGAGTGTTTCCTGCCTCAGTCTTGGAATTTTTTTTTTTCTATTTTTTCTATGAGTTTCATTTGCTCTCAAAAACTTTTCCCCCTCTCCCCAACCAATGTAGATTTCAGCCCTTGCACTGAGAGTTCATGTTTTGGTTGAGTAAATATGTTATAACGACTTAAATACATTCATTACAAATTGAGCTAAGCTATGGTTTTTGTTTTCAGTATAATGAGATTATAAATGTTAACAAAGGATTAGAAAAAAATATCCTTTTTTCGGTTTTTTTGTTCATTTTGTAACTTTTTTTTTCTCTTTTTTTTTTTAAATAAACTTTATTTGTCGCAAGACCAGTCTTAATGAATCAGATGTTGAGTTTGTAACTGTGAAGAATAAGAAATAAACAATGAAGTATTTAATGAATTTTTTTCCTTACCTTATTCATACCTGCCTTATTCATACCTCACAAAAAAATATTTTTCCAAATGATTTATCAGGATCGATGTAGCTCTATTCAGTTTTTGCAATTGCAAACTTGACAGACAAAAACTTCAGGCTGATTTAATTGTTAAAAAATCTTGAAAATCAACTTACAATTCATACTCATCCTAACAGGTGTTGAGACATTTTGTGTGAAATATAAAATCAGTAACGATGATCTATGGAATTTGTTTACATGTTTTGTCTGATAAACAAAAAGTAACCTTGGTTTGTTCTTT
>BLXT01000492.1:1009500-1019935 GCA_019648995.1 Plakobranchus ocellatus | reverse complement strand
CCCCCCCGGCCTTCTTTCTTTCGCTCCTTTACATGTGTCCACTTAGCTAGACCTCTTTCTCTCTGAAGCCACTTATAAAGGCCTAGAGTTACACTAAACCTAGGACTTATTTAAATCAAGACCAAAGTCTGCATTGATTTTTTTAATTGGAAAAAATCGAAGCATCATGTGTCATGTGCAATCAGAAAAGTGATGGGTTCTTTTCATAATTAGTTTTATGCTTCAATCACAAATCTGGTTTGTACAAATTAAATGTTTGGATTATTCTACATGTGCCGATCATGTGAGCTATATTGAGCTCAAAATTTGAAAAACTTATCCTAGTTCTGGTTTCAATTTTTTTTTACTCTGAATGTTGTAAAGAGAGACTGATGGTATCTAATTGAAATATCCATCAAAACAGAACATTACTGTATTATATATGTAAGATTGAAACCAGATGTTTTAATCAATTATGAATCTGACATGATTTAGAATTTATGAAGATTCAGGAAAAGCCTGGAAGTTTGGTTAGTATTTGCATATAGGTGATCTCGGGCTCTTAGGCCCTCCGCCAGGCCAGAGTGCTGGTCACAGGATTTGAACCAGCAACAGAAGAGTCCTTGCAGATCTCAGGGCGGACTTGCTAGCCTTGTGCCACCGACGCCCCAGAGCCTGGAAGTGAATTGAAGTTATTTATAGAGAGTATCGAGAGAAAGTATTGAGATTTTATAATAATAGGCGTGTGGATACTAACATAAGTGATTTATGATTTTTTTTTACGATTCATTGTTTAAAAAACAAAGGCAGAATGTCAAGATCTAACTTCAACAATCAGACAGCATTGCAGCTGCAATGACTGTTGCCTCTCCTTCATGCCAAGACAGTATGGTTTGTGAATTCAAGCTCTTGATTTTGTACTTTAACATAAATCCTGAACAATCAGTTGAAAAGTAAAACACAACATGTACAGGGGTCTGCAAAGTTTGCGGCAATCATTGCCCGCAGAAATCTCCAAACTATCTCTACTGCCACGGCCTATCAAGCTGACTGCCCTGAGCTTGTCTCTAGGTGTTGCCCTTATTGGGGCCCTCGCCATGTTTTTTCGGAGACGGCGGAAACGTACCCAGATGCTTCAGCGCAAGCTCGATGCAAAGGTACAGCAGCAGCGACGCCTGCATGGAGGCAGACCAAACAGCTTGAATTCCCTACAGCATAACAATCATACATCGAATAACCAGCAGCATAGCTTCAAGGACAGCTCTACCAGCTCGGCTGGAAACAGATCCTTCATCAGTGGAAGCTCTTTTAGAAGGCTGAGAAGTCCTCACTTCACTAAGATGCGAACGCCAAATGGAGGTAAGTTTGAAATTGCTTTTAGATATTGGTTGTTTAAATGTGGATCCCTTTTGTTTATTTCATAACTAAAGAATTCACTCCATCATTAAAGATGGAAGTTTTTTCACCTGGTAATACAAATTATAAATTCATCGTTCTACTGTTAACA
Source organism: Plakobranchus ocellatus (assembly GCA_019648995.1). Classification (NCBI taxonomy): domain Eukaryota; kingdom Metazoa; phylum Mollusca; class Gastropoda; family Plakobranchidae; genus Plakobranchus; species Plakobranchus ocellatus. The sequence goes on along the minus strand of BLXT01000492.1, from coordinate 1,018,449 downwards.
CACCCAAGAATTTGACCTTAAAATTAAAACCATCAGTGATTATGCACTTTTCCTGTTTTTTTATTTGTTTTTTTTTTTTTTTGTTTCTCTTTTAAACCTTATAACAATGCTTTTCATTTATGGATTTTTTTCGTTTCAAATAACGATCTTTTAACATTAAGCTTATATTTAATGTCATGATTCTTTCTTTGTGATCATCATTTTTTTACTTGGTGAAGCCTAAAAGAGCAAAACATTACATATACTCTGTGTTGTTTAATTTGTTGTTATAAGTTTGAGTTGGTAGTTGTATTCTTTGACTGTATAATCTAAAATTTCTAATTCTTTGAGCAGTTTGGAAAATTTGATTTTTGAGAAAAAAAGTGTAAAATAAAAAAGAAGTGATTGGCAAGGCAAGTGATCTAAGTATGCCAATTTTTTTTTTAATCAAATGAAGGTCTCCTAACTTATTAAATAATTACTCAATGTAACGTAAATACAGATTGCGAAACACTTAAAAATCTGTTTACAAAGTTTGAAATTTCCTTTTTTTAGAGACTGCGACAAACGTAATTTTGTGTTGTTTTGAACAGGCTCTAACCCAGTCACACCAAAACGAGGCTTCACAGCCCTGCGTAAGAACCACACTTATTTGGAATCACAAAAGTTGCCTCATGTTGAAAGCTTGAATTCTTTTTTCTTGTTTTTTTTTCAAATCAAAATTTATTGTTTAAAAGTTTTTAAAGGGCTCTTTAAAAAAATTTTATTTTTCTGCTCTTTAAGTTTGAAATATGATCTTAACTTTTGTGCTCCCCCTTACACAAGGCAAGGATCAAAGCAGCACTCACACACACTTTATTTTGGCTTATAAATCTGAGATTCTGTCTTTTCCTGGCTTATGAATCTGAGATTCTGTCTTTTCCTTTCATCTCAAGGCTCAAGATCATCATTCTTTGCTCTGGCTTGAACTGGCTGCTGTCCTATCTTTTTCTTTTTTTTTCTGCTTTTTTCTCTATGTCTCAGAAACTTTAGCAACATTTTTTTTTATCTTGTCATATATTCTCTGCTGAATGAGTTGAAGCCATTGATTATAACATTATTGTAATATAATATTGTATATTTTGTATACATCCTTAGACTGTACAAAAATTTAAAGTTGACAGTACATATACCAAGGAAATTTTGTCTTGTTTTGCATAGGTAACGTTGAAACTTCAAATGTTAGACTTGCTTACTATTCATAAATATATAATTTACTTTTTTTTTTTTTTACCCAAAATTGTTAAGCTTTTAAGAAGCCTAAGTATCGCCATACAATAAACAAAGACATTTAATTATGGTGCGGCAATTATATCTAGTTTATTGAAGAAATTAATATCATTTCTTTTTACATTGCAAAAATCAGGACAATTGGCTGATTTAATCGACCCTTCACACTTTTAGAGTTAATCTAAGATAATGTTCTAATACACTGTATCTGTAAGTATCCTTTGCCCCTGCAGATCAATTGTAAATCTTCAAGGTTTGGCTTTCTGCTTTTTCTTTCCTTTTTCCAATTAAAGATCTTGGCTTCTTTTGGAAATTAATAAAGATCATCAAAGTGCCTGCTTGTAAACTGGTGATCATTCCTCTTCATGCACTGCATTATTTCTCTTTTGTCAATCTTTTCACCATCCTTTGTGTACCAAATCATTTCATTGTAGAATCGAATGGAGAGAAAAAGAAATAGGGTTGGGTTTTTTTCCTGTTTCTTTTTTCTTTTTCTTTTTTTTTGTAATTGTTTTATTTCGATGATGTTTTTGTTTGGAAAATTTTTGTGTAGAGTCATTTAAATGCTGTGAAGTTAACATGGAAAATCTGATATTAAACGGATTTCTAATTTCCAAAATTATTTATGGACCCCATTTTATGCGTCCTCTTCGTTACTCAACCTGATAAATGAAATTAACTGAAATAAGAAACTAAGTCACTGTTATGTTCCCAACTAGTTCATCTTGTAAACAGATTCCATTATAAGAAGGTTAACACAGAAAATGATCAGCATGTCGTGATTGTCATCTTAAAGTCATGTCTGTATTTTTTTTTTTCCTAATTGAACATTTGAGCAGATGCTCAGTCGTCGTGGGTGAGGAAGCACCATTCAAGCAGTGTGGATGGAAGCAACATCGGCAGCGGTGATGTTGGTGGCGGTCTTAGTGCGAGAACCAGGGACCTGTCGGCTTCTCTCAACAGTCTGAGTGGTCTGTCCAACACATCTAGCTCGTCTACCATCACACATTCTGGACTGGATCTAGCAAACATGTCCAGTGTAGATCTGTGCCAATTAGGTAAAAAAAACGTACATGTGTATGCATACGTAGAGGTGTGCTTGTTTGTTTTGCGTCACAAACTATGCCTTGCCCAGGATTGGTATTTTGAGGGCAGGGTTGAGTCTTGTGTTTTATTGTGCATTTTTAGAACAATAATGGGTATTGACTTGGTGCCGATGAAAAAATTTTATTTTATGCTTGTACTTATGGAACTGTATAGGGCTTTTTGATTGGACCAAATTCTCCCCTAGAGTTGGTTCTGGCTGGAATTGATCACAAACCTTTGGATCTAAAGCATTGATATTTACCGCTCCAACCCCAAACATCTTTACTTACCTCTTCACCACCAGAGCAAGAGAGTGCAGCTGCAATTAGAATTCCACATAAAATTTTTTTTTTAATAGATCAAGTTTGTAATTTCAAGTTCACTTTTTATTTGTTTATTTAAAAAAAATTTTTTTTTATTTTGCTTGCATCAGTCTGGGAAATAGTATATGTCTGACTCATGATCTCTGACCTCTTACGTCTTGCACTTGCAGGCATGGAGAATTTATCGCTAGCGATATCCTACTGGGAGGATGCCATTATGAAACTCTCCTACCTTGACGACCAACAGAACCATCTGGCCATTCCGGTGAGTCAGTTTGTTTCCCATGCTTCAGGCACCCTTTCTCTAACAGTATACTTTACATCTGCTACTTACACAGCAGTATGGTTTCCATTCGCTACTTACACAAAAGTAATCTTTACATTTGTTACTTACACAACAGTATATTTTACATTTGCTACCTGCAAATCAGTGTACTTTACATTTATTACTTATTATAGAACAGTATTCTTCACATTTGCTACTCACGCAGCTGTATAATTTATGTTTGCTACTTATCCAGTATACTTTACATAATCTACTTTCGCAGTAGTACACTTTACGTTTGCTATTCACGCAGCAGTATACTTTGTGTTTGCTACCTATACAACAGTATATTTTACATTTGCTACTTACACAACAGTATACTTTACATTTGCCACTTTTGCAGCAGTACACTTTACGTTTGCTACTTACACAACAGTGTACTTTACATTTGCTAATTACGCAGCAGTATGTATTTTGATAGATCGTAATTTAGGTCTGTACTCCTATGTGTCTCCAGACCATTCTAAATGGGCAAGAAGTCGTGTTTTTGAATATTTCAAATCATTGATACAACTAGAAACTGCATTTTATAGTCTTGGCAGTGGATAAAAACTGGATAGGTGTAGAGCAATTCTAGGCCAAAATAATGCAGGATGTTTGACAACCAAAAAAAAAAAACAAAACCAAAAAAAAATCCTCAGAAATTTTTTCTGTTTCTTAAAATTCTTACATTCGACACTCAGTTATTGCAGTTGGTATTAAGACAGATTGATATGCGAGAAAATCAATCATGCCAAATGCCATGTCTTGCCAAGTATGCTCTGGAGATAACAGCAACAGTTATCAGTGAATCAATAAAACTAGAAAAAGTAATTATTCTACTGGAACTACTTTCTCAATTCTGCCTAAGTGCAGAAACAAGTTTTTTTTTCCTTAGCTTAATTTTATTTTTTGGCTTTAAACTTCTAGAGAATAGAGAAGTGAGTCATTTTGAGTTGAATGTCTGTGAGCTGGCAAAGTCAACAAGAACAAAAAAAGATTAAACAATGACACTTTACTGAGCAAAATCTGAGGGCTTTTTTGGTGGGGCTCTTTGGGGATTTTTCTAGGGTTTTTTCAAATTTTTTAAGTGCTTTCATGCTTTTCTTTTTTTTTTCTTTGTGTATCTAAGTCACAAAATTTTTCATGTCGTGTTTTTTTCTGCACATTCAATTCTCCGATTTCCTTGTGTCCTGTAATATCTTCCTTTTTTTTTGTGTGTTATCCATATAGTTGTCAAATTTTTCCATGTTCTTGAATGTCTTGCTTTTTTTTCCCTCTGCATTTTTTTCCATTCACTATGGTGTTTTTTTTTTTTTACTTTGGCCTATGTAGTGTTTTATCTATTTTTTTTTGTGTTTTTGGTCTTTCGATTTTGTCTCTGATGTTGTTTTTTTTTCCTGTAGTTTTTACAGTGTATTTTCTTTTTTTTAATTTTTTAAAATATTTTTTTAAGGATGCAGACACGGCAAGCTTGCAGCACAGATTAGAGAACCTGTTGGACCTGGCCTACCGAATGCAGGATAACTACGAGAGGCTGTGTGAGAGAGATGTGGAGAACATCGCACTAGAGTCGGCACTCTCGGTGTTTGCTGACCGCGAAAACAGAGCAGATAAAAGTTTTGATGATGACTCAAGTGATCAGGAATCCTTTGTGTCCTGTTCGGACGTGAGCATCTTTTTCTTTTGTGTTAAACACCATCCCGATTATGTCATATCTTCATTTTCAATTCAATAAATTCTCCATTTGTTTGAAGGAAAAAAAAAACGCAAATGTCAAAACCTTTAGCTGGAAATCTCATGTGGTGACTTGTCTGACAATTTTGAATTTTTTACTTGATCGTATAGATATATTTGAGGAAAACAGAGGAAAATTGTTCCAAGGGACCATTTAATTAGTTTAGAGTTAACACTAATCTGCAGAATATGAATGAGCAGCAGTAACGATTGCTAAATAATTTCTAGAGTCCAGGCAGTGCTGTTTTTAAACATGTAGGCCTATTTTTAATCAACGAGAAAGGGGGTGAATAGGATTTTTTTTGTAGAGTCACTGAATAATTTGACTTTGCGACAGAGATGAGTTTACTTGGTACAATTATCATGATTCTCATTTTTTTTACATCCTAATTTTTTCATAATATTTTGGTGGGAAGGAACAGGTTTGCTGTCATTGATATATAGCTTAAAATCTATACTTGATACTGTCTAAGAAAAGCATAAGATCTATTTTCCCATGTTTGATTTCCTCTCAAAACATTTCCTGATGTACTGGCTCAACAGATTTATCATTATCTATTTTGTAAGATAATTAATTTTTAAAACCTTGGTTTTTCATCTCTTCCAGATGGCCAATTTGGCAGACCTTGATTTCAATCGTGATATCCTTCACCATGTGCCGCTGTACGAAGCTGGGATGTTGGAGCTTAAGTACGGCAACGTTCCTTGCAGGACGATACGGTAAAACAACCGTTTTAGCTTATTGTTTTTCTTGCATTAGGCTTGGCCTTGTCTTCAGAAGATCTTCAGAGCCCATTAGAAAAATATTCAGTTCATTTTGTAGCATATGGGACATATCTCTGTAATGGTTAGAACTTTTTTTTTTTAAGTATAAACTCAAACAAAAGGGTAAGAGATTCTTATCTGCTTAGGATAATAATGATCATAGAGGATTTTATATGAACTGAAAGGCAGAGTGACTTTCCCTATATTAATATCTTATAAGACCAGGTGTCAACAAGAAATGACCTTAAAAAGTAAATAAATAAAAGCTTATTAACAATTTATTGATGTATCTAGAATTATTACACTTTAAGCTGCAATGGTTCATTCTGTCCCCAGGCCGGAGATGGTGCAGTGTCTCTCTGATGTTGAGTTCTTAGCAAAGCTTCACGGGATTCGACTTGCTTTCCAGGTGCCTGCTTGCTTTTATTTTTCCTCTTGTCTGTTATGATCAATGCAGGCTTTTTTTCCATTTATAGATGAAAAAAAAATTCTTTGTTTTTTGGGTGAATAGAAGGCAAAAATGAGAGGCCCATTTCAAGGAAAATGTGGTTTGAGAGGGTTGTTTAAAAAAAGAAATAGCCATCAAAATATCTCGGTCCTCATCGATTAAATGAGTTAATTGCAATCAGAATGTTTGGTTGGTCGTATTGTTTTTTCTACAATTTTCTTTGGGAATTGGACTATTTACAAAATGTGTTGAATGTTAGGAAGTGTTTCTTTTGTCTTGTTAATTAAATTCTTTATTTCATTCTCCCTTTCATCTTTGTTTGTCGATTGCGATCTTCTTTATGACAAGGCAACACTAATTTGAAATATTAGCAAGGTATATAATCTACTTTAAAGAAGGCAAACCAAAGCAAGTTCAATTTAAGGGAATTTTTATGTTTTAATTTGTTTTTCCTTTTCTTTTTGGATCGAGATTTTTAGTGAAAGCATGTCATGATGTATTTCTCATATTGCGTATATTTGTATATGTGGTTTTTTTTTTTTTACTCCCCTTTCAGCATATATTTCAAGAAGAGGATAAGAAAGAGTGGTTCAAGGCTATGGGAAGGAGACTTATAGGGGATCTGCTGCTTAAAGCTGACAAGGTGAGTTTCAACAGTTTGTGTGTTGTTAAGTTAGTTTTGTATGAGTAAAAAAAATCCCAGGCTAGGTCCAAGCATCGCGGAACCAGGAGTGGAGTCTGATTGTTCTTGGCATGCGGCATTCTGAGGTAGTTTGCCATTGCTTTCCTCGCCGCCTTCATTTTTGTCATGTATTGAGAGACCTAGCTGCCCATTTAGTGCTGGGTGGACACGGAGGAGCAATGAAAAATTGACTTGATCTGGACTGGAATTCGAATCTCTGACCTCTCACTGGTAGCCAGCTGTCCTACCAGGTAAGCCACTTTTTGTACAAAGGGGCCAAAAAAGAAAAGATATTATTTTCAGAGTGCTCTCCTATACCAGAAGTCTTTGTCTTGTGTTCATTTCTTCCTCATCCAACAGACATTCTTGCAAGGCTGCCTTGCTTGGCATCTAAAAAATTCCATCGTCCAAAGAAAAGAGACACTCATTTTAATGCATGTCTTTGGAAAACTGATATAGAATAAAAAAAAAATAACTATAACAGCCTTCATGATTCAGTTCATGAGAATTCTAAGTTAAAGAAAATTATGTGTTATATATTTGAAATTTCATTAGCTTAATTTCAATACAAGATTTTTTTTTTGGGTGATATTGTTTTTTCTATAGTTGCAACATCATTAGAGGTAATTTTAAGGCAGTTAATGATTTTAAAAAAAGATTTCATGCGTTCTGGCATTTGGTTTGGTTTAGTTTGTATGCATATTGCCTGTCCACAATAAGTTGATCTCAGGCTTTCAGGTCTCCATCAGGTGGCAGTGTTGTAGAAAGCTCAACCTCACCACAGAAGCGTCCCTGCAGATCTCAGAGTGAGGTAGCTATCCTTTGTGCTACCAACACTACATGTTGGCAGTGTAGGCCCATGGCATTTTTGTGAAGCAAGGGTTGGAATTGCGGTTTGGTTGGCTTTTTGTCTTTATCTGCTTTGGATATTTTTTTTTTTTTAAATAAGTGCTGGATGATTTGATAAATCTTTGTTTGTATTGCGATCTCTTGCAGGATGCTGATGAATTCTACAGCAGTTACGACAGGATGATGCAGTTCATCAGTATAGAATCCAACTGGACCATGATAGAGGAGGAGCTGCGAGGAAGAGGGGTAGGTTCACACAAACACACACACACACACACACGTGCACAATCACACAGGGGTGTGCATACACACACACGCACACCATATATATATATCAACACAAATACACATGCGCACACTCATACGACCCTTTCTTCTAACTAAAGGACAGGAGCAATTCCGACCTGATCACACACATTACTCTTCAAGCCTGTACTGAATATTGAAATTTGATTTTTCATCTATTGAACTCCTCCCCTTTTTGTTGTGTTGTTGTTGTTTTTTTTTAAATCGATTTTCTTCTGTGAACTTATATCTTTTGTCCAGGTGAGGTGCATGTCTTTCTACGATATTGTCTTGGATTTTATCCTCATGGATGCCTTTGATGACCTCGCCAACCCGCCATCTTCCGTGCTGGCAGTGGTTCAGAACCGATGGCTCTCCAATGGTTTTAAGGAAACCGTAAGTTCTTTGTCTTTGTTTGGCTGTAGAATGGGCTGAGTGAAACAGTCTTCCTAACTAGAACATTGAGACCCCACAGGAGTCTGCAGCATTAAATCACTAGAGTAGGCAAGGGGCTTTTCTTCACTTGTATTTGTTTCGGAAAAAAAAAGTGCACAACTTGTGTACATTTTGTTTCATATACTAGATGCTTTGGTGGGGGAAAAAAATGAAATAATTGAGGTACATTTTGTACATATCTTGGATGCTTTGGTGAAAATAATGAAATATTGACAGTTCCCCCTTGGATTTTTTGTTTTTGTCTTGTGGATTTTTTGGACAGCTTTCGGGACATGATGAATGAAGCCGCAGTTGTTTACCTGGCTCAAATAATTACAACGTTGTGAATAATGCTGATAAAAGCAGCCAGTTTCTTTTCATGATAAAATTACTCTTTCAAAGAAAATTCCAGTAACAGGCTGTTGTCAGCCTTCGCTGTGGTCAGACTAGATTACCATGCTGAAGAACACTAAAACCAAAGAGTAATCAAGTCAAAACTTGCTTTTTTTTTTTTTTTTTCCCAATTTTTCATTTCAGGCTTTAGCGACAGCGGTGTGGTCAGTGTTGAAAGCAAAAAGAAGTCTTCTGAAGGTAACATAAAAACTTCATAATAAATAAGTAGATAAAACCACAAAGCCATTGCAAAAAAATTGTTTTGTCCATTTAATTTTTACTGAAAATCCCTATGTCAAATACATGAAACTTATCTTGAGTTTTCGTTTTAATCTTCAAATTATTCATGAAAATTATTAACTTACTTAAGTGCCTTGAGAACTTTTGTGAGCCT
>BLXT01000492.1:941058-951113 GCA_019648995.1 Plakobranchus ocellatus | reverse complement strand
AAGATCTGCAGCCCGCATGCTCTGGCGTCACCTGGCGCTGCAAGCTCTCCAGAGCTGGCCGTGAAAAGCCATATCTCGGAGGCACTGTCCAAGGCTTTCCAAGACTTTGACTTCGGATTTGAAGGCTCTGGGCCAACATCGGACGCAGAAAATTGTAGAACTTCTCCTAAAGTTGATAGAGACAAAGTTTCAAGCATACAGTGGGAGTGGAGAGACCCGCCGGCGAAGGAGCCTGGTAACCACACAGAAAGCCCAGGCGTGACGCGTGAAATCGGCGATACCAAAACAAACAGTTCTGAGGACAAGTTGGGACTACCATGTTCTGGCGGAAAAATCAGTGAGCATGAGCAGATGTTTGTAGCAGGCGTAGGCGCGAGTGTGATTCTAGATGAGATTGGGTCTTCTTTTGCGGCGGGCGCAGAAAGTAATGAATGGGACAATTTTGAGAGTGTTTCAAACCTTACGGAAGGTCATTTGGCTCGCTCAGATAATAGAGAGCACAAGTTTGTGACCTCTGATTCATCATCCAATACAGACTCACCGCCTTCGTCTCCAGTCTCCGACATGCATCAAAAAGAGCGAAGCCGCCTTGGGAAAGCTTTAGCCAAGAGGCAAGCAAAACGCAGGGCTAAATCTAAAGAAAAAATCGATAAGAAAGACGGGAAAAGGGCAAAATCTAAAGATAAGGTTAAAAGAAAAGAATCAAAAGAAAGAGATAAATCAAGAGATAAGAAAAAGGATAAAAATAGAAATGATCAAAACGAGACGTTAACTAAGTCAAAAGAAAAGCATAAAAAGAAAGAGCCTGACGACAAAGATAAATGGAAGTGGCCATGGCAGCGAAGAGGCAGCAAAAAAGAGGCGTCGCTCCCTGGAAACCAGTCGGCAAACGAATCCGAAAAAGAGTCAGAACCATCCAGGGATAATGTCAGGAGTAAGGCGAAGAAGAGAAAGAAAAAGCCTGTGAGCTCTACTTCGAAAGCTAATGAATCATCGACAGATCAGAGGCAAGCAGGAGATGATCTCGAGGACATAGCATTAGAGGATGAGACTTCGGACTGTTTGCTAGAATCAGCGTTAAGTTCAAACTTAGACGACCACGACTACTTTAATACCTTCCTCGAGAGCTCACAGTGCTTTCAACTTTCTGAAAGTATCGTGTCTAAAATCTCCACCAAAGAAGCTGAGGCAGATGGCATAGCTTCTAAAGATGAAGTAACTGAGGTTTTTAAAACTCTTGAGGATGATTTTGTTTCGAAAGAAAACATTAATTTAACCATGGCCGCTTCAAAAGATATAAACTGTACTTCCGCCTTAAAGGAAGAGAACAAACAAAACGATGATGAAGAAATCACAGATATTTCATCCGAAACTCTGAAAGAGGGTCTGGAGACCTATCTCAAACATGATGGTCCTGATGACAACAAAAACATGGCAAAAGATGCTCCGTGGAAAGTTTTTCAAATCCCTGATCTGCAGAGCAGCTGTTCACTTAGCTCTGGCGATCCTTGGAAAGATTACTCTCCCCTGGAAATAGGGAAAACCCAAACTCCTTTAGAATCTCAAAGACAGGCTCTCCAAAGCGAATCTGAGACAAAAGACGAACCACAGTACTCTTCGGCAAGTCCTGGGCAATCAGAGGGTGCTTCACCATCTGAGGAGACAGGAACCTTGACCAAAGAAGCAAACGACGCAAACCGCGATTCTTTTCAATCAGAAAAATTAGACTCTGAGTTTTCAGAACTAAGTTCACTGGAGACGGAAACACCCGAAGAAAAAATCGGTGCGTCTGAAAACAGGATAGATTGGAAGATTGAACACAGCATCAAACAAACCGTTTCAAAACCAACAATTGCCTGTAGAACTGTATCTCAGCCCAATCAAACTCGCACGCCACCAGTCCCCAGGGTCAGGAAAACCTTGAGACGCCACCGCTCTGAGCTGGACACGCCAGATAAAGATGTACTGGTTGAGTTTAACGAAATCTGGAACACTTCCGCCGCGAATTCAACTGAACTACGCGATAATAAAACAGAAAATCCATCGCTCTCGGCCTTTAGCATGGACAGTATCAGCAGCTTCATTGGACAGGATCTTGACGCCAACACTGAACGTATGACTCTGCCGCCAGATGTGGAAGATGAGGACGAAAACCCAGCGCCGTATGCGGACGCCACCAGCTCAGCGTTAGAGCTAAAACCGAAGACAAGACGCATGTCAGCTGGCCTTATGAACGACATTGAAAACTGTGAAGTTTTACTATCAAAGAAAATACCCGCAAAACCAGAGCGCCAAAAGCAAAACATGGAGAGGTCTGAGCCTGGTGAGGATACGGCGAGCATGGATGTAAAAAATGTGTCGAGACAAACCAAACAAGACGGAGAGGAAGAGTTTGGAGTGGAGTATGATAAGCTTCCGGTCAGAGTTAGAAAGTTTGATTACAAACCCACGATCAAGCCATTTGTCCCTCCAGTGCCGATCAATCGACCAGCGAACCCAGCAGCGCCGTCGTACACGCCTGTAGAGAGATCGCCAGCACAGAGACACAAGTCAGTAGAGAAGACTGAGTACGCTGCTCCGTGGGAGGAAACTATAAAAGCCCTCACGCCAACTCTGCCACCTCGAAAGTACAGAAGGTAATTATAGTGTGACATTATACATCGCATCCTCTCCCGTTATTTTTTCTACTCCTTCTCTTCAACCTTCTGTTTCTTAATATTTTCCTGCTCAACCTTTTCAACCTTTCTCCTCTATTTCTCTTCCTCCATCTCTTTTTAAAAATAATCTTCCTCTTCCTCTTCTCCTTTGGGACATTTAGTGCCTCAATGGCAAGTGACCTGGCCCTGAGGTCTGCAGTGGACCTTCTATCGCAAACTCAACTCTGCCATTGATGCCCTGGCCAGACAGGGGGTCTGAAAGCCTGAGATCACCTTTATGTAACGGTTTATACGCATAAGAATCATTTTTCACCTGCTTTTTCCTTCGTCTTATGAGGCTTAGGTGGCATTGCGCATGAGGTCCACGTCGTGAAATCTTCATGTATCTTCTATTGCTAGTTGGAACGTTTCATTGGCAGCAAGTTCGACAGAATTACAAAACCCTACGATCAATGGACCATAATAGCAAAATAAACAAGCTCTTTTCCCTTTCTCCTCTTCTTCGTAACAATACGAGAAGATAGTTGCAGTACGCGATATTAAACAAAAAATCTTCTTTATTCAAAGTAAACGTTGCTGTTGTCTAAAGCATTTAGTTTGGTTTGTTTGTTTGGTTGTTTGGTTGTTTGTTTGGTTGGTTGTTTGTTTTCCTAGTTGATAATAAGATCCCTAGTGTGTCTCTTTTATCTTTGGGGTATTACAATTCAGAATTTGACTTTCAATGATTTCCCCAGTCTAGACTACCTCTTTCTTTGTTTTAGTTTTTAAAAACACTGTAAAACATTATGGATTTTGTTCTCTACCAAAGTTTGCAATTAAAATCTAGTAATTAGGTATTATGATGATGAGAAGGTTTGAAAAGTTATTGGTTTTTTTTTCTTTTACAGCGATTAATATTTTGTAAGTTTGTAGGTAGTCGAGGCCAAATGAAGGGGCATAACTATTGCTTATCCCTCAAATTTCATCCCTTATTTTCATAATTATCATCGTTGCGATCTGCGGTTAGGTATTGTTGAAAGGGTTTTTGTCTTCGGTTTAAAACTCAACACTTACTGTAACACAATATTATTTTTTGGGTTTTTCCTTAGACTTGAATAGTGACGCTAGCCACTTCTAACTGTTGCCCGGTCAAGGCTATCGGGGTGTTTCTATTAGATATACACATAAAAAAAAACCAACCTCATACTAGAAGGAAAACTAACAGCTATACAAATTTAGATTTATAATTGCACAGATTGATTCGTCAATTTTGATTGCTTATTTACTCTAAAGTTTTTTCATAATGTATGATCAGATTGTAAAGTTTTTTGGTTAGATCTACGGTTGCTTGCTAGGCCGACCAGTTCCCATTTTCGATAATACTGTTGTAACGCATCAAATTAAGCAATAAAAAAACTGACGCTGCGCTCTCATGCATGTTTCTATATCTAGCCCAGGGTGTCTCAGGGTGAATTACAATAGACTCTAATATTTTGTTCAAAGCTGTTCTCAAAAACATGAGTTAAGCCGCTGACTCGCTGGGCTAGTGATTAGACAGAAAAATGCAGGAACTTCTAACTGACTAAGAGCCCGGAAACCAGGTGATAGTCTGTAGTGACGTTGCATGGAAACAAAGTAATAAATACTGTTCGGTTTTTAAAAAAACATTATTTCAATTAATTCCTACTTCATGTCGTTTGCTTTTCGATTATAAATTTAGATCTAGCAGCGATACTCCTGTGATCGATTCTGCACGAGGATCGCGTCGATCTTTGACCTCTATTGACCTTGGTGCGGAGGGATCTGATAATGAGCCCCAAAGTAACTGGTCACTGCGCAAGTCCGTCAGTTTGGATTTCGGCCTTGACAATGAGCCAACCAATCAAAAAATATGCGCTACTGAATCTAAAGACAACTCGACAGAGGCTGGCGGGAGCAAAGCGAGAAAACCTCTTTTCCGGTATGAAATATAACTATTATTGCATTGTAAACAAAAATCTATAATTTTCCATTCATGAACGATACATGTTAACACAATGTTATACCCCAAATATTTGATGAGGGTAACTTAGAATAATCATTGATATGGAACGTATAATGCAATTACTTCTTTCTTCATCACTCTAAGAATATGGGAGAGCTAATCTTATTGTCTGTCGCATGAGAGGTCGTACTTTCGAATTTCTTTTCGGCCCCGGACATTTTTTTTATTGTTTGCGTCCACCCAGCAATAAATAGGTAGCAAGCTCTCTTAAGGTTTGGCGAAAATGGAAGCGGTGCGGAAGGCAATGGCAAACTACCCCAGAATGCCGTATACCGAGAACAATCAAAATCTTAGCCCTGTGTTTCAAGGCGCTACCACCAAACAAGGGACTCACTTAACTTTAATTATAGTGTGCATTAATTTATATTGTATTGAAATTTTACATTCGTTCAACTTGAAAGTTGAAAAATATTTTGGGGTGCATATTTTAATTTACTGCACTGGTATCATGTTTTGAATATCTTCGCTTATAAGACAAAAACATTTTGTGTTCGATTACATGTAAATCGTCCCATTTCACTCATCCCTGAACTTCCTAGGATGGCATCAGAGCTCACTTGAAGACATTTCCCACATATTCCTCCATGTGTCTATATCTTCTTCAGCCCTCTAAAACTTTGTTATGTTCACGCTTGTCCATTTTTGTATGATATCACTGCCACTATTTCCTTGTCTTCCATATCTCTGGCCTCCTTTAACATTGATCAAGTGCCTCAAGGTAATTTATCTTTAAGGCCAATATCAGTACCAAGTACCATATTTAAAAAAAAAACCCATATTAAATGGCATGATTTATATTACCATATCTATATTTTGTGAATTTTATTGACGCCGCACAAAAATTTGTATAGGCATTATACGTTTGAGCTTAGGTCCACTGAAGTATGATTTATAAAGAGAATCAATTCAAATCCATTTAATTTAAGGCTTTCTCTCTCTCCCCTTTTTTCTCCAGATCGTTCATCTCTTTGTTCCATAGAAGCAGGAAATCTAATCGAGAAACCAACACCATAAATGATTCGAAAGCACATCCAGACGATGACAGAGAAAGCAATGTATTTGAGGAAGAAAGAGACGAACAAACACTTACAAACTTTAATTTGGCGCAGCATTCGGACAAAATGGAGAAAGAAAATGAAAATTCAGACAAGCGAGGACGAGGCAAGGCTGAACCAGAAAAACCAAAGAAATCCGAAAAGCTTCATAAACCAGAGAAGCCGCCGAAACCTGAAAAATTTTTCAAAACGATGAAAACACCCAAAAAACAGCCACAGCCAGAAACTCCCAAGCGGCGAATCTCGGCGCCATTGCTAGACGGAAGTTCTGCAGATGGCGCTCAGCAAGGGCTTGAGGGGAGGCCACTCTGCCGGCTGCTGAAAGTCAACGAAGACGAGACCAGAGTGGTAGAGATGATCCGCCCCCAAACGGGACCTTTGGGAGTCTTCTTCACTAAAGGGCAAGAGCATCAAGAAGAGGGTTGGTTCCTTTTACTCAATCTTAACGACATAAACCATTACCTTAGATGAATTTGAAGAGAACGTTGATGCGTTTTGCCATCTTCCCTATGAAAATTATTATTCAAGAGAAATCAAAAGCGGCGAAAATATGTCGCTGTAGGATTGTTCTAGTTCCTTTATTTTTTTTTCTAGTTTATTTCAATGAAGAATTTTCTGGAAATTTACCTTGTCAAATTATTTGATTTTCAAAAACGTTATTATCTTTCCCTCCCCCCCCTCCTTTTCCCCTTTTTCCCCTCCTTAAAATATCTCCGTCATTCCACCCTTCCCACCCTCCTCATCCCCGCCCTCACCTTATAGATAAATAAACAAACATAGCACGTTGCAACAAACTAATTTATCTTCTTTTATTTTCTTTTTTCTTGTCAACTTTTTTTTCACAACAGGGCTTCTTGTGAACGCTTTCCAAGATCCGAACAGCTCAAAACTTTTTGCCGGGATTCTCTGCATTGGGGACGAAATCTTAGAGATTGACGGCTGCGACATTCGCCACTTGACCCTGGAACAGGTCGGAGAAGTCATGCAAGACAAAGAGAGAATGATCGTCAGGATTATGCCTGCTGAAGTGGCTAGATCCACTCTTTAATAAAACTCTGTCTGAGCTTATTGGACGCATTCTAATGTCTAGCTACTTTACTGCGCAAGCTTTGGGTTGTCTATACGTTTGGCTCTAGTTTGGGAGATACGAGTTCCATACTAGCTTACTTCTATACACTGCAAATCGTAAACATCATTTATAAGTCCACGACGTGTGGTTGGACAGCCTACAATCTATTCAAAGCTAAGGCTCTCCAACAGGCTCGTCCAGAACGTTCGTGAATTCGTTACTTCGTTTTATTGATAACATAATTTGGAGCACAGATTTTTTTTAATTACACAAAATTATAGTCTAGAAGGACCGGTGGGTGTTTTCCCGTTCACTTTTGCGCCCCGGAAACAGATATGTCCTAAATGGACTGGAGAAAGCCTTTTGCCTTATATCGGTTATGCTGAAACAACTGTAGTCCAACGAGACTGGAGGGCGCCTTTTGCCTGTACACGAGCTTAATCTAGATAATTAAGAGGAACCTAGATAAAAAAAATCGTACGGTCCGACTTGGAATTGAACCGGTTTCTTTTGGTACTCTGGGCAAGAGCTCTAATAACTACACCACCGATCACTTTGTCGTGATCCTCTCTAGCCGCTGATTATTGTTTCAACGTTTTTTCTTTTTTTACTGCAAGGCTATCGTGGATGTAAGAACAGTTTTTGTCTTTGTTATGGTTTGGCCAAAAAGCCAAATGAATTGGTACTGAAAGAGGCTAATCTTGAGCAATCACTAATTAAAAGCATAAGAAAGAGGCAACTACTGTTTTTAGGCCATATTTGCCGACACAAGGGTTTAGAACACTTAGCAATCACTGGAAAGATTGAAGGCCAACGCAGTAGAGGTAGACAAAGAATAGCTTTTATTGAAAGTCTTAAGTCATGGGCAATAGGCAAAGGTAGCAATAACAATTTTATAAGGTTAACTGAGGATAGGTTTGTGTGGAGGAACATGATCGCCAATGCCTGTTCCAGACAAGTGATTTGATGATGATGATGATGATGGCATAGCCCGTCCTCTAGTTTCGCGATTTCAGTCTTCTTGGCTCCAGTCGGAAAGAACGCTAGTAATGCGAACCCGCGACGCGAGGTTCCTGCAGGTACTAGGGCGAGTTTCGTTAAACTCAGTGCCACCATCGCCTCCGATTCTGCAAAAGCATAAAAGTTTACTGACCAATTTTTAACAACGGATTCGAATATAAATTAATAGAATAAAATTATCAAGACATTGATTTGTACTTGGCAAGCCTCGAAGCCCAGGAGGAAAATTGCTTTTCTGTTTTATTTATTAATTTTTTTATGTGCTGCTTTTTTCTTTTTCGTGCTCACTACATCGTCACAAAACTAAGTATTTTTACAAAACCATAATAATGATCAATATTATTTCCAAAATAATTTTTTTTTTCCCTGTATCTTAATGTACTGCTGCATTGGAATCTGAAATAACTATTTGTATGATTATGCATATTTTCCATCTTTTATTTGAATTGTTCCACGGACAATACATTTTGTAAAACATTTCTATAAAGCCGAAACATGACTGTAATGCTGTTTTTGTTGTTTTTAAGGCCTTTTCAACCATTTTAAAAGATGATAGGTTTTAATATTGTTCAGATGAGTTACAATACAAATGAATCGGGTGAAAAATTGAAGGGACGAACTCATTTTACTTCCTTGTATATGCCATACATTATTTCAAATAATTATTTAAAATGCATCATGCGTGTAATACTCAGTGGTTTTTTGGCTGTTTTTTTTTATTTTGTTTTTGTTTTAAATCTTGGTTGATGGAACCTTATGGTTTTGTATCTAGTCATTTGCAATATTCAAAAACTTCAGCTTTATATATGTGATACATTCCTTTATAACGTTAAAAGCATGTGAAATATATTGTGATTTAAGATATATTTAATTGCATTAAATAAATTACTACAGAAGGATGTTTTAAATGTTAACTCAGCCGTGTTAGCCAGTTCTGCAATTGAGGAGAGCTCGTGAATTGATATGATTTGTGGTATATCAATTTGATGATGTTACAAGTGAGGGAAAAACAAATGTAAAGTATGTGAAACAGTTCTTAAGCGGGCCATACACTCGTCAGTTTGATTTTAAGATTAAGTAGCTTATTGATCTGCTCACCACACCTCTTGATTAAGCTCAGCACACGATTGATCTTAGGCGGGCCATACACTAGTCAGTTTGATTGTAAGATTGAGTAGCAAACTGATCTGCCCATCACTTCCTTATTAAGCTCTAAAAACGTTTATTCTTAAGCGGGCCATACACTAGTCAGTTTGGTGTAAAGAATCGAATCTTAAGATCAAGGTAACTTCGATAGCATATTCGATAGCATTATATGATCTCAATACTGTGTGGGCATCTGATCTCAGTTCATTTCAATCAGTCGATCTGAAGAGTCAATTGGCTGCTTTTAAATACAACCCATGGGGAGCGGTAGGGCAGTTGGCTACCAAGTCAAAGGTCCGAGGCTAAGTCAATGTTTCATTGTTCCTCTGTGTCCACTCATCACTAAATGGGTAGCTAGGTCTCTTAAGACCCGGCGAAAGTAAAGGCGGCGAGGAAAGCAATGGCAAACTATCTCATGATGCCGTATGCCAAGAACAATCATTATCCTACTCCAGGTTGGCTGGTGCTTGGACTAAGCGTAGGATCCACTTGACTTTGCTTTTTAAATAAAACCCATAGCCTACGAGACTATAGTTATGTTTTTAAAAAGCGCTCGACAAAGTTGTCTCAGCTCTCGTTAAATTGACAGATGTAACGATAGCAACTCGCAGACCTTAGATCTCTGTCAAAAGTAAGTTAGCTGGCGTAAACTTGTTTGTTTTTATTTTTTTATTTTTATCAGTATATTCTTATCGTCTCTTATTTGCTCTCTCGTATTCCCTTGAAAATAGATGTCATAAAATTGATGCTTGCAAGGGTCTGCTATATAGTTGTGGACTGACTATCTGCTTGAAGGTCATTGCAATTAAATAATATCTGGCTTTCTTTTGTCTCATAAGAGACTGCTTAGTAACTACAAAACAATATCAGCTTTGTACAAGTATTTTTTAAAATATTATTTTCTCTTTGCTTCCGTGTTTGTTTGGTTTTTTTTCCATGATTATCACGCTATTATTGTTATTATTATTGCTTTTATTGATGTTGTCGGTATTGTTATTATCGTTATTATTATTATTATTATTATTATTATTATTATTATTATTATTATTATTATTATTATTACTATTACTATTACTATTACTATT